>RXPK01000591.1:0-115882 GCA_004143645.1 Protaetia brevitarsis
CACAAAAAGAAGATCAGAAAAGAGAAATATAGAGAATTTGCTATTTCAACTGCGCTCACACTCACTCCCCGTTTCATGTGTCGTTCATTCCCATCATAATTGGAGTCCTAGGTGGAATGAGGACTGAAGTAACCAGACAGCTCCAAAGAATTACCAAGATAGACAAAAAAACAGCACAAATACTAACCTTTGCCATGCAAAAGTACGTCATCCTCGGCACACTGCGAATCCTGCGAGCTCACGAAGCTAACTACCCAACAGCGATAAGTTAGATCTCTCAATCACTAATCCTCAGGTTGAGGAAGTGGTTGGGAAAGACTAGGGTGCCACGTATTCGCGAGCTGCGTGGCATCCACAATCACCGCCGTCACCTTCACCAGCTACGAGAAACCCCTCAATAACACACCTAAAACAATACAAATTGACCGTATAATCAATGACACACTTCGATGATATTAGATTTAGGTAATTATGTTTATACTTAGCTTTGTTGTTTCTGTTTTTAAATAAAGTAAACGACGCGCCATACCCAAGCGTGAAAGGGTACTGGTGAAAAGAACCCAGCCTTTGGGCTGAGGTCGTGTGACAAGGCGGTTCAAAAAAAAAAAAAAAAAAAAAAATAATAATAATAATAATCTTTATTCATTCGACACACAAAAGTGTATATGAACATCATACATACAACAACAAACACATAACCAAACAAAACAAAGAACAATAAAATTACAACAAAACAAAATTGCATTCTTTAGCCGTCACTAGTCGCTGCCATTCGTGCAATACCGTCAAAATACTCTTCAGTTGAATAAATGCAATTTCGTATGAGAAAAGACTTAATTTCAGACTTAAAACGTGTTTCCTTTGGAATTGATTTAAGGTTATATGGTAACTCATTAAAAAGACGTAACCCAAATATGCGGGGTGAATTACCGCTCAATACTAATGAATGTGAAGGTACATGGAAGTTAAACTTAGACCTGGTATTATATTGATGAATCTCATTATTACAAATAAAGTGATTTTTATTCTTGTATATGTATACTAATAGCTCGTATATATATATTGAACGCAATGGAAGAATTTTCCATTGCTTAAAATACGGCCTGCATGATTGCATATTGCTTATACCAGCCATACACCTAATAATTCTCTTCTGTGCCAAAAAAACTTCATTACAAACGCGTGATGTACCCCAGATTGTTATACCATAAACCAGTCTACTATGAACATTAGCATAATAATAACACAGTAAACTGTTCACGTCAATAAAATTTCTCAGGTTACGCAGCAGATAACACGTGGAATTCAAATTACTAATGAGTTTAAAGCAGTGTGTACGCCATGTAAGTTCATCGTCAATATATAATCCTAGAAACTTAATTTCAGAGTCACGATTTATTTCAACATTATTTGAAAACACATGAGTACTAAACTGCGTTTTGTTACGAGCATTGTGAAAAATAAGATATTTTGTTTTGTCAGCATTCAAAAGCAACCCGTTCCGAGCAAACCAATTGTTCATGTCACACAACAATGAATTTACTTTATTTTCACTATTTAATATATTATCACATGAAACTACTGCACTAGTATCATCCGCATACATAATGACGTCATAATTCGATAGAAAGTCTGAAATATCATTCATATAAATTAAAAATAAAAAAGGTCCTAATACACTACCTTGAGGAACTCCATGTTCAACTTGCAAGTTAGAAGATTTGATTTGAGCGATATTTAATTCCGACTGATACTGAATTCTAACAAACTGACTCCTACCCACTAAATACGATTTAAACCACCCGCAACAACGCCACGAATGCCACACAACTGCAATTTATTAATTAATAAATCATGATTAACACAATCAAACGCACGGCTCAAATCACAAAAGACTCCTATTGGAAACTCACCAGTATCCAAGCCGTTAATAACATGACTATAAAAAGCATGAATAGCCGTCATTGTGGAGTGATTAACCCGATACCCATGTTGATGTTCTGTTAAAATATTGTACTTATCGATGTGGGAAATCAATCTCTGCAACATCGCATATTCAAAGATTTTTGAAAAACTTGAAGAAATCGTAAGGGGCCGATAATTATTAATATCAAACTTAGAACCCTTCTTATGCAGCGGAATAACATAAGATTCTTTTAGTTTCTGGGGAAACACACCACATTCAAAAGATAAATTGATTAGAAAAGTTAATGGGGTTATCAAACAAGTAGATACTCGTTTTAATAAATTACATGGCACCTCATCGGGTCCAGAGGAAGCTTTATTTTTCAGTTTTTTAAATAATTCCTCAACTTCATATTCATTGTACGGTACTAAAAACATGCTATTAGAAACACTATTGTAAGGAATATCAGCAAGACTGCATGCAGGAATTTGAGAAACTATGTCACGAACTGAACTCAGAAAAAAATCGTTAAAAGAATTAGCTATCTTATACGGATCATCAATCAATTCACCATCGCATTCCAAAGTAATATTATGATATCCCTCAACAGTACCCGATAATTCATTAATAACAGACCAAGCAGCTTTGGTAGAATTAGGACAATTGAAGATTTTAGTTACGTAATAGTCACGTTTAGTTCTCTTAAGTAATAATTTATGTTTACTTTTTTCCAACAAATATGTGTCCTTCAGGACAGGAAATTTCTTCTGGAAACTATATAAATCCCTAAGTCTATCACTTGAATGTCGCACCTCGCTTGTAACCCACTTACATTTACCATAATTTCTATTTAGTTTAGTTTTGACCAAAGGAAAACACATATTGAAACATTCCAATGATTGTTTCTTAAATTATTTATTATTGACAGGAGATAATTTATTGCCAAACAAAAACATGTTACATAAGGCTCATCCTTTTATTCATCCATATCTCATTAATATACAAACAGAAACACACTATAATCGATGAATTAAAAAATACGCCTTACACACTCGTTAGCTTGAAAGAAGGCGGTCACAAAGATCCTTGCTTTTGATTCCAAAATATACTGAAAATGTGTACACAAAACTCCTACTAATATTAATTACTACGTGCAACAATTTCCTACGGAATTACATACACATTTTGGAGATGTCTTAACATTAAAAACAAAAATCACTATCTCCTTCGAAGCCGACGATATATTCTTGTTTGGCAATAAATTATCCACTTTTAAATCGAATATTCATGTCGCGTCGATTCGTCGATGTAAATTTAATAACATTGATCTTATATTCTATTACGACAAAAATCAAAGTTCCTTTTATTTATCCCGTTGCCGATTTATTTAAGTACATATATTCCATGGAATTAAATACGTTGTCACCGGGTTCGCACGTTGTCGCAGATCCATTTTGATTGTTTGGCCTAAGACCTAATAGATAAGGAGTTAAAGAAGTACAGCTGTTGTAGGGACTGGCAATTTAAAACGCTACGTAAACCTTTAAAAAATAAAAATACCAGCTTTTCGATTTTAAATAACGCTTTTTGCACTAGATACATCACTGAGAGTTTGTAACTCGACTAAGCTTCCTTATTTTTCAATGCAAAAATAGGCTAGTTTACAGGGCATTTGTTAATAATTGAATATATAAAATGCAAATAATAAAGAAACCAACGTAAATATATTTCACGGGTAAAATCGAAAACAACGTTTGGGGCAGATGCATATATCGTGTTCACATATGTGATGCGGTCTATTATATTCTATATATCATCATCTATTTAGTTTGACTGAATCATAAATTTCTATTACGGTTAAAATATTGCCGGCTCAGTGAATTCATTAGGAGCACGTAATAAAATTGCTTAATATCGTAAACAGCCCGTTTAACAGGCAAAACATGCTTATAGTGTAGATAGTGAAAAGAAATTACCAAATAGTTTGTAACATTTAAATATCTGAAATATGAGAGAAACTTTAGTATCCAAAAGACATATACGTATTGCTGTGGTCTGGCACCCCGGTTTTCGGAAATTCAAATTTGTTTTCTTGTTCATTCAAATAATTTACTTTATCATGTGCCCAAGGTTTCCCACATTTATTTTTTATGTTTATTTGACAAGATTTTGTTAATTGAATTGATTGTTAAATTTAATTTAATTGTTCAGTTGTTTAAATGTATATTCTAGAATTTTCTTTGCGATTTATGCGTTGCGATTGCACGCAGCTGTTGATATATGTATACGACTGTTATCCCTTAGAGGCGCTCAGTTCTGAGATTGATGTTTAAGCGTGAGTACATATTATTTTAATTTCTTTGCTGCCATTTTGGTATTACATTTTTCTAAACATTTGTTCGTTTAAGTTGATATTTTATTCATCCATCAAGGAACTCTTTAAATAATAATTGTGTAAAAATAAAAGTGTATTTTTGTGTACACAAATTAGATATAAGATCAGTTATTATATTTGTTATGGAAGGTATTTTTTAGTTTAAAGAGCTAATTTTTGCGTTTTCTAGTTTAATTTAGTATTTTATAGTTAATCACCTCGGTTTAGGTGAAAAGAAGCTTTGTGCTTGTAATTAAATTGCAATTTTGTAAATTTTACTTCTTTTGTCCACGTTTAAATTAATTTAGTTTGTTTAATTTTGAAACCACGTGGATTTTTTGTGATAAAAGGATTTTCTTCTAGAACAAATTTGTCTGTTGTTTGTTGAAGGATTTACATTGTCCTCTAGTAAATTAGATTCTTGCAGTTTTTAATTTCGTCCAGGACTCTCAGTCCACGGTTTAATTTTTCCTGCAATTTGTATTTAAATGTTTTTTTTTAAATAAAATTTATGATTGTTAACGTCATTCAAAATTTCTGTTCTTTTATTTTTGAATCAGCCATTTCAATTTTTGGAGTAATTTAAGAAAGTCAAATTTTCAAACGCCCACATTTTGCTTTTCATGATAGGTTTAATTGTGAGAGTAACCCTGAGTTTAATTGTTCTTTTGCGCCCTTTATTTTTATCCGCTGAGCTAGTTAATTTAATTTTTTATTTTTGTAAATCCATTTTGCTTTTTCCTTGGTACCATCAGTACACAGCAGTATGTACATTTAAACCGTGATTTATCTATTGACAGCAGTTACAAAGCCAATTTAATTTGCCAATATAGCACAACGGCCATGGTTTATGAGTTAATATGGGTGACGGTCACCCTCGAAGTGCGACATTTAATCCTGAACGATTGTAAATTACGTTGCAATACAACTAGACGATCTTTCTCACCATTATTAAATGAACTATTTGCCCTGCTCGAACCCCCGAACATTACACAAGCATTACGTCGGGCTGTGTTTCGGTGGAGGAGACGGTGTAATCCCTTGTTCACGGGGAAAGAAGTCATGAATTGAAATGATCCCTGCATTGCGTTAGCGTTGAGGCGAATTTATTCTGTCGTAATAGCTACGGACAAACTTTTATGGTGAACTCTTCGTTTAAATTTAATGCTGTCATTAATGTATGCAATGAACATTTTATAAAGTGATTGAAAGTGTTGGGTATTTATTATTACACCAAGACATTAAGAACAATCTACCAGTTGGTATTGCAAGGAATGTGCCTTATTTATCCTTTTTTTTTAACTGCTTTCTTCATATGGTTACTTCTTGTTTAAGATTGTAATAGGATCGCTCTCAGCTTTGATGTTCCGCAGCGTTGCATTAGATCCTCTATGCTCATGTTAAATTTAGCATACTCAATTTTGAATACTGTCCAAATAACAAAGTATTTTAATTAGAGGTAGTGATTTTGTTTAAGAAAACTTCCTTTTGGGGTACGTATTTGTAGATATACAACCGAACAAGTTTTTTAGTGGAACTACCTGAAGAGAATATTCTGAGTAAACTTGGAGTTGATTAACAAGAGACTGATTTCCTCCCAGAATATTTAAATTAAATGATGGCATCTCTTTATTTTGTTAGGGTGAACAAATTAATGTGCGAAGAAGATGAAGACACTGTAATCAATATGCAATAGTAGTGATCAATTGGCGGAAGACATCAGTTTAAAGATGAATTATTACTATATGGTTCTAAACGAAGTAAATTACGTGATTCATTCGCAAAAGTGGGCGTTAACTAATTATTAATATGAAAAGAAGTACGGGCTCAGCTGGTTAGGTTCACAAAAGGAATAATGGATATACCAGCCAAATCAAACAAAATGCTCAAATGAGAAATTTTGCGTTTTCCCAATCTATTTATTGTTTCATTAGAGAATTAGCTTCAAGAATACAACAGTTAAAAGTGTAAGGTAAATATACGTGAAAAAACTTACAAAAGAGTGTACTTGCTAGTGAATAATACAAAACACCGTAGCGTAAACATCTCAACACGTTAAAAACCTCAAGTCATAAATTTTAAATTAAAAATCAAAATTATGAATTTAAAATAAGTGAATCAAGGAGAAGGCCAAGACGGCGTGCACATGACAACGCAGATGCAAATTCAGGAGAGGTTATGAGGAACAGTTGGCAATACAATAGGTACCAGTAACATTAGTAAATTCTTACACTCATTGATGTGTTGTGTAAGTCATGAACATTTTTATATTTAATTGAACTAATCCTATGTGAATGGTGTTTGGAATTGAATAATATAGAAATGACAATAGTGGTCCTTCCCATTCATAAGTTTTACTTAAAATATATAGCACTACATGTTTTGGCGATATGCCATCATCAAGTAATCTACAAGACGAACATTATATGTTGTTCAAGAATGGTACTATAATTAATTGATGGCGTTAAATAGTGTAAGAAGTTTAAAATTAAATGTTTGAAAAGTTGGAAGAAAAAGAAAGTACAAATATTTAAATAAATGAATGGGTGGTAATCAGTGTACAATTATATTATATAATATGTAAATAAAAATGTTAAAAATAGAAATATAATTAATAATTATAAATATTATTGAAAGAGTTGAAATATAAAAGATAAAAATAAGGTAATTACTTACGATTTAAGTTGATTATTAAAATACAATGAAAAAAATCGAACAACACTCCATGGAAAAAATAATTTTAGTTTAGGTCAATTTAAAAGTTAGATTAAAAAATTAAAAAAATTAAATTAAATGAAGAGAGAGAGCTATATGTATACTATTTTGAATGATCGGTGGAGAGTGTATATAAGTAAAGTATAAGTATATTTAAATTATAACGTGTAAAAATATATTAAATATAACAAAAAAATTTTGTATATGTGTGTATTGTAACATAAGAAAATGTATGTGTACCTAGGCTAGGAACAACATGTAAATATGTATAGAGTAGTGTTGTAAAATTTAAAAAACAGTTAAATAGATAAAATTAAGAAGTGAAATAGAAAATTGTTTGTAGAAAGAATATTAAAATTTTTAAATTTTAAACATTTAGAAAAGGAAAAAGTGAAATAATAACATTTTGTATCTGATCCTTTAAAAGAGTTATGTCATTCTTGTTTTTATGTTTGTATATTTCATATGTTTCAAGAAAACTAAGCTTATGGCTTTTATCACAGCTATTCTTATATTTGTAATAAAACCATTACAGAAAAAGTCAAGAAAAGTATTGCTACAATTGTTATTAAAAGAAATGAAAAACAAACAGTCAGAAAGTCTCAAGCAAAACAAAGAAACATATTAAAACCAAATGCTAATTACAAAAAAAAATATATAAATAACTTTTCCTTCCACATCATAAACCACCTACCTACCACATGTTAAATCCGTCAGAAACGCCTCGCACATAACCTCGAAGTAGCACTTTTCGAACACTGTTTTTAGTACTTTGTTTTCATTTGCTCAAAAAGTGAATAGCCATTTTACACTCAGAAACACATGCTATTTCCATTAGTATGCGTAGAAATCGCCAAATCAGTTGTCCTCTTACGGAAGTATAGCCATAAATTGTATTGGATTTTGCGGTAGACTAGAATTAGCCTTACGAGGACACGATGATTTATGATTTAAAATTTTATTTGATGCTCGTAACATTACCCAAGTTTTTAATTCAACATTTATGTCTTTGTGTATGTACGTGCAGTTTAAAGACTAAATACCTATATGCAATTCCGAAGGAAATACGTTAGTATTTATATTTAGGTAGACAAGTATTCCCGATAGGAACTTAACGTATTTTTCATTTTAAAATGGCTTCTAAATTTGTCTACATTATTTTTTTGCGTCGGTATTATTTTAGTTAGGGTCATTATTACAATTGCGGTTTAAACCGTAGATCACTAATCCTCGGTTTAAACTTCACTTTAGACTTACAATCGATATAAATAAAAAAAAAATAAACTCTGCCATTTAATACTTAAATCGCGATTGTAATAATGGCTCTTACTAAATAAATGAGGTAACAAATTACTGCAAGCTGAGCTGACCTGATTCAAAACCTTGTAAAATTAATAGAATGGGGGGAGAGGGGAGTTGACCGGTGATTGGCCCATTCAATATTTCACGAGCCTGTTACTCTTTTTGTAAAACCAACATTCTGTGCGCCTCCTTAACCGACACTTGCCAAAAAAGGATCCTGTAGCACAACAGTGAGACGAAATATGCAAACTACGCTGCTCAAGTTGTTTCGTGATTTGCGATATAATTGATTCTTCTAATGACGTACAGAATAATCGACAATCTAGTCGCTAGTGCATCCACATGCTGATGCGATCTCAGCGATGAATTCATAGTGAGCCCAGAAGAACACTGCAGACGAGTGATCTGAACTTTTAGTGTTAAGTAGTAAATTTTGTGTCTTTTCAACGTTCACTTTTAGTATGTTGGCAGTAAACCAGTTTTCAGCACGATTTATTACACTTTTTTTTGTCAGGATCTGTTGCTTGCATTACCAAGTATGTGTCGTCGGCCTATTTTTTTCCGGCAATGTTTGCTTATTTCCAATATTTAACATCTATTAGCTCTTCATATCCAGAATGGTTATGTTGCAATAACTGATCATAAACCACCAATAGACTTTTCATTGTCTGTTTGCGGAATTGAATACTAAGCATTGTTGTTAGGCTGTAAATTATGCTGTGATATAAATAAAAACAATCAACTCTTCTTCAAATTTATTTTGTCTTTTTAGAAATTGAGATATCGATTCAGACAAAATATCTAGATTTAATTATTGATACCATAGAATTCTACAATTATTATCGGATATTCTAATTTTCAACAGTTCATAATTAAAAATATGTTATTGAGCTAATGATTTCACTTATCCAATTTATTTATTTATTGCACAAACAATCAATAATAAAAACCCTAGACACGTTGAATAACTGCTATGATAAGTTGGATGAGATAAAGACAAACATTAATAAAGTAAATGATGGAATACGATTTCTGTGATAATTTGATTTTCGACTTAGGTATGTTAATTCTTACTTTGGTTTAGCCAACCTAATCATACTTGTGTACAGCTTATTTTTTTGCCCAGATTAGCTGAAGCTTAAAACAAATTATTAAGAAATATTTAAATGAATATGAGTTTTTAACGCTGATATAAAACTAACAGTTTAGTACGAGCAATTTATAACACAGCAAAATTTTAGATGTATAAGCTCTAAGCAATTTATTAAAAAGAGGTTGACTCGCTACACAATTTCAAGACACGTCCACCACTCACACAATTTAAATGGAGTCTAAACGAATGAATCGAGAAGCTACACCTTTATAAAGTTTTTTATCGTCACTATTAAGAATAGTTACGCATTTAAGGATTCTCTTAATTTTGGAAACCATAAATTGCCTGTTGATTACAAAAAATGCGTGTTATTGAATTTTTTAAAACTAGCTAATCGTAAACCAGTATTTTTGATGCCATTAGCATTTGCAAATATATTGATAATAATGGCATATAGCAAATTATTGGTTAGTTATAAAACATAAATTTAAGGAGTAAACAAAACGTATTTTAATTAAAATTACTAAATCAATATTTTAATAACAACGTTCTCTATAGTTTTACATTTTTTTCGGTTTTGTTTATCTATCTATTCGATTAAGAGTTTTGCTTATTTCGCAATCAGGTAATGTTAGTTAAATGCATTGTTTTTTTCTTTTATTATAATGAAATTATGTTTCAAAAGTGACAGTGTTTACAAAACAAATCATAAAATGGATAAAATAAAATTTAAAATAAAAAACAAGATATATTCTCGTGTAAAAAGTTTTTCCGGGTTGTTGTGCCGTGGTCTTGTGGAATTACTTCCGCACGTTTCGTTCACAATACGCTTCAGGCGTGATGGACGCTTCCGATTGGTCTTGGTCCGAGTGCGTTCTGTTTGTGGTACGAACACGCAAGACCGGGTACCAGATCTTGTTTAAAGTACGTGCTTCTTCTTTCCGGTTGAAGTTGTTTCCATGTTAGTGAATTTCTATGGATTCCCGGAATAGCCTTGTGTGGTAGTGCGAAGTGGTGGATAGTACTTTTTTGTCATCAAATTAGATGTTATGGTCGGCGTTTTGTAGGGCGTGTTCTGCGATGGCCGAATTCTCAGCCTGTCCCAACCGACAATTACACTGGTGCTCCTTAATTCTGGCGTTGATGCTACGTTTTGTCGTACCTATGTAGGCAGATCCACACGAACTTGGTATCCGATATACCCCTGTAAATGACAGAGGGTCCCTGGGGTCTTTTACGGAGCGTAGAAAGTGCTTTATTTGCCCTGTCGGTTTGAAAACGATCTTCACGTGGTGTTTCTTTAGAAGTTTACTAACCCGATCAGTTACATTTTTGAAGTAGGGCAAGAAAACGGTACCCTTAACATCTTCCTGTGCCTCTCTGTTACCCTGTGAGTTGGCAGGAGTTGCCTTAGGATGCAAGGCTCTCTCCACCACCTTCTTAGACTACCCATTAGCAAGTAGAGCGCGATCTAGGTGCGCTAGCTCCTGAGGCAGAACCCGAGGTTCACAGATGCGCACGGCACGATCTCTTGGGATCATGACTCTCCTCTTCTGTCCCGGTGGATGGTTGGAGTTCTTGTGCAAGTACCGGTCTGTATGAGTAGGTTTCCTGTACACTCTATGGCTAAGCGTTCCCTCCCCATTTCTGCTGACTAACACGTCCAGGAAGGGGAGGCCTCTGTCCGTTTCCCTCTCTATTATGAACTGTATGCGTGGGTGAATGCTGTTTAAATGTTGGAAAAATTCCAATAGTGCGTCCTCTCCGTGGGGCCAAATAATGAAGATATCGTCCACATAACGGAACCAGCAGGAAGGTTTCTATCTGGATGTATCCAGTGCCCTGGTTTCGAATTGCTCCACGTAGTAATTCGCGACAACGGGAGCCAACGGGCTACCCATTGCCACTCCATCTAGCTGGTCATAGTGTTCCTGATTCCATTGAAAATATGTTGTACTTAGGACATGATCACACCTCTTGAACCGGAATCATGATGAATAAGGAAACCACATCAAAGCTCACTAGTATGTCAGAGTGGAGAAGTTTGAGCTTTTGAGATTTTCTTGACAAAGTCATGTGAATATTTTATGTTGGGTGCTGTGTGCCCTATGTGTGATTGTTGTTGGTGAACCGATCGCGCTAACTATTGCCGTGTTAGGCATAAGTATTTTTGGTAACCCGTACAGACAAGGTGAACAAGCTTCAGATCTTATCAACCGTTTTTGGTCTTCCTCGGGAATTGACGAGTTCCTGATGAGCAGATTGGTCCTCCGTAGAACTGCGTTTGTGGGATCCGTAGTAAGTTTTCTGTAGGTAGACGGATCAAGCAAATCTCGGATCTTTCTTTCATAATCGGCCGTGTATAGGATGGTGGTGGCATTGCCCCTGTCTGCCTGCAGAATGACAATGTCTTTGTCACGTTTTAGCTGTATAATAGCTTTCCTTTTCGCCCCTGTGAGATTGCTTGTTGGTGGTTTTGCCCGTTGTAAGATCCTGGCTGCTTCGCACCGGATTTCTTCCGTAGCGTCCGTGTCCAGTTCATGTATTCCAGATTCGATGTTGGCAATTATATCCTCAACGGGTAGAGATTTCGGAGTGACAGCGAAATTGCTTCGTTTCGAAAGTACCTTAGTTGCAGCTTCAGTTAATTGCTTTTCCGTCAAGTTCACTACAATGCGAGGTGTGTCAAGCTGTGGAGTTACACTCTGTGTTGATGCCAAGCGGTCAAATTTCGGCTTTCGGATACCGAAAACCCAACTGTTAAACCAGGTTCCGAAAGGGATGGGGGTCTTGGCTTAACTGCACGGACCGAGACGACACAACTTCAACAAAAATCTAAGTCCTAATGTGGCGGACTAGGCTGATGGGATGCGTGGCTGGATAGAAGACCAGTCCTTGGGGCATCTCATCGTATTTAGCCTTACTTCCGGAGCGGAGCTCTGTGGAGGTGGACCTTTCCTTCCCTAGCTACTCCTGGGATCAACCATGGAGGAAGGACGTTTGGACGAATTGGAGCAGGACCTCCATAAGAAGCCTTCCGCTTCCAAAGTGAGAATACCTTACAAAGAAGGAACAAGGGAGGAGCAAAACAGTTGGAGCAGATTGGGGAACAGGATAAAACACTCATCCATCTCCTCTCAAATTGCGTTAGCACTGTGCAACTTAAGGGTGTTGCACCTGGGAGCATGTGAAATCGTAGAGGGAGACTTACCTAACCTGGGGCCTTCTGATATCCTACATTTTTCGAAAGAAATAGAATTGGAAGGCCAGTTGCAAAACAGCAAGAATAGGCGACACTCGATAGATCTTTTAGGTCGCAGTGTAACATCATTCTCGCTATATACATACATACATAATATAATGTAGAAATTGAGCTTAATTTATAAAATCATTATACTTGCAAATAAATAGCCTTTTGCAGATTTTAGTGTTAAATCTAGCTACGTACGTGATTTTATATAAATAAAAAGTTAATAGAGAGAATACGTCCCGATTAAAAAACAACTATGAGTGACAAGAGGTAGTAAGTTAGATGTAGTTTCTTTTTTCATTCAATGTTTAATGTAGAAGCACTTTTCTTAAACATTTGCCCAGACTTAATGTAGATATCCTTTCATAAGCCTATCACGCCATTGTAATGGCAATAACATTTGACAAGTAAAGCCTCTCTCAGCTAATATCAGATCCGCGCAGGGGATACAGGGTGAATGCGTGCCGTAGGGAGCGCTTATTGAATATCTGATGTGATCCACTTAGTGTAGTCACCTCGACACCTAATTACGTCCTGTAGACGGTTCTATGCGCCCCTTGGGTGGTTTTCCAACTTCCGAATAGCTTAGTAACTCTCTTAATGAGTAAATTTTAACAATATCATTTGAAACTAACCGAAAATAATAATCTATTTGCTATAATTCCGCTTACAGTGTGTGTATCTTGTCTATATCTTGCAAGCATTTTTTTGTAAAAATGATATTATTTAGGGATGTACATATTTTTCGTCGAACGGATGATGTAGGTGCCGTCCATCGATAAAACTGTAGTGCCGGAGGTGGCGTTAATGCTCTCGGATATGATATTATGACATTAAAGCGGAGCGAGATAAGAGAGCCAATGGACTGGACATGACTGTGCAGATCCTGGCCCCATTCATCATACACAGCATATTGTGTATGCACTGGCCACGAGAGTCAGCCGACTTGAAACAGAGATAACTCGGATCGGTATTTATTATTGGGGAAGCGCCGGACAAACTACCCCTATCTAAGGGTTGAAAGCGATTTTTGTTTCGGTCGGACGTACACATTTCTGAAAATATGTCTAAACACGTCGTACGAACCTATGTATAAAGCAAAACTGATATCATCATTTATAAGAAATGCTATAGAAAACCAAGTTATGTGGATTTTTTTTTAGTGTACTTTTTTCCTACCCATTATAGCTGGTTGTTGTGTTACCAATATTTTCAAGCGCATAAATCTAAAAATCGAACAATGAGTGTTTGTAAAATGAAGTGCATAAAAGGTGCGTGATAAAATTCAAGAAGATGACGAACAAATTTAGGAGAAAAAACCTAAAGAATTTGCAAAAGAATTACTTAAAATATGTAATATTGTGAATAATGAAACCAAATGATAAACTTAAAAGTTCCGAGAAGCCTAAAAGAAAAAAAAAAAAAAACATTGTAAAAAGGAAGATGAGAGTTTAAGAAGACCTAGTGCACTGGGAATGTATCAATATTTCAGGGGAGTTAAAGGTATGGACAAAAATGAAGAATGAAAGTGCAGTTGAAAACATTTGGAGGGAAACAAGAAATAATAAAGTTAAAAATAAATTTAAAAGATACAAAAGACATAAAGAGCAATGATCTGAAAACCGAATCAATGGATGAAAGATATGCATATTTAGCTTGAAAAGAAATATTTTCCCTGGAGAAAGAATAAGGCAAAGAGTTCAGGATAAAAATAAACTGCCGAAGGTAATTTATGGGAAAACCTAAGGTCAATGCGAACCATCAGTAAGGGCAAGGTAAGGAGTGTTTTGTATCGATTGGAAACTGGTTTATAGTAGAACTTCAGAAGTACTCAGCAATATTTAAAAATATTGGCGTTAACCAACTTTGGTTGCGGGTAAAATAGCCATGAGACACAGATATGTCAAAGCATTTAACTATCGGATTGGCATATGTAACTTGATGACCATGATTTACCAAGAACAAAGGATTGACTAAGGACCTTATATTTATAGCAGAACTAGACTTTAGTCTAAAAGGCACGGAAAATGGAAGACAAATACAAAAAGCCAAAAAGCTGCAGTGTTCCGTAGACTCTATATCAGACGGCTCCAACCAAACAGAAAAAAGACAATATGTAAAATATGGACTGTATTGAATTGCAAGTAAATTTGCAACTTACAGATAAAGCTGAAAAACTAAGACTTTCAAAAAAATAAGCCTAGTGAACGGTTATATTAAACAATGCAAGAAATCAAATTTTATAAATAGATGTTACGCCATTACTTGGAGCAATACAGGGTTCTAAAAGGTAACAAGGCAACCTCTAGACGAATTTATTTAACCTGGTATTGGAAGTAGTAATGGGAGATAGTAAGACACAAACAACAGGTTCTGACTTGCACGTTGTCCCACGCACATGTGCACAGGGGTACGTAAGGCTATACAACAACTAACAAAAGTAACATACAATGGCCTGAAGGAACAAAAAACTGTACAAAAAGTAGAATATATCAAACCATAGTAGAAGAAATTACAAGAATGGTTCAGAACTTGAATATATTCAAAAAAAAAAAACCAGAAATTTAGACTGTATGCCTTGGAAATGGACGGCCTCAGACACAGTTGCAGGGTATCTGAATGCAGTAGAAGATATAATAAATAGAGTGGAAAGAAGGAGATTGAATCGAATGGTAGAGGAGAGATGGTTGAAAGAGATTTGGCAATGAAAATATATATAAGCGAGAAGAAAATGGCGTATTGTTTGCAAGGAATAGCGCCTGCTGTAAAGAAAACCGCTTTATACAGGGTGAGTTTTTTATCTTGAGACAACGGAATATCTCTAAAACACCACATCAAATCAAAAAAAAGATCTTAATAAGATTTTGCACTAAATTGTGCCGCACTCGATCGCATTCGGATTCTACGCCATCAATTGTAGTTGTTTGAAACTTTTTTCCGATTCGTAACAGATTGCCTGATAATCGCGGAAAAAACATGATTGTGAACGTAAGAAAAATACACAAAAAAGAGAAGCAAGCAAACATGATTTTGTGTTTTTTC
Organism: Protaetia brevitarsis; assembly: GCA_004143645.1. Taxonomy (NCBI): domain Eukaryota; kingdom Metazoa; phylum Arthropoda; class Insecta; order Coleoptera; family Scarabaeidae; genus Protaetia; species Protaetia brevitarsis. Next base: position 15,683 of record RXPK01000591.1, read on the forward strand.
TTATTAAGATATTTTTTTGATTTGATGCAGTGTTTTAGAAATATTCCGTTGCCTCAAGATAAAAAACTCACCCAGTATATATATATACTCAAAATAAGTGCAATATTTCTTCTTCAGAATATTAAAAATGTTTCCAGACATCAATGAAATAATTTAGAAGTAATCTTTGTAAATATTATCCGATATTCCGCAAAACTAAGAAAAAATTAAAAATCATTTAAAATGGAAAATTCCTCAAGATTAAAGATAAAAATAGATACCCAGATATGTTTTTCGGCAGATATTTTATTATTTATTATACTAGCTATTAAAATGTTAACTAGTGATTTTGTATATTATTGTATTCTATAAGGTTTGTGGCACGGACATTTTACCGTTTATTAGACCACACAAAATATTGCTTACAATGTTTGTGGAATATACATATAAACCCTCCTGATAATGGAAGTTAAAAGATTGTGACATAAATAGCTTATAAAGCATCTAAAATTATAGTTCTTCAATAAATATTTTTTAACTTTGCAGTTCTTTTCTTTATATGAATGAATACTAAATAAATAAATAAAATGTAGTAGATACATCTATTTTTTCCAAGTGCGCTGGCTGGGAATTTAGAATTAAGAAATTAAATAAAATGTTTATACGTAACAATCATTTAAATAATTAATTAATATTTTAACTTGAAAATAAAATAAGAAATTATTGTAACCCAAGCATAAATGTAAACAATACATACACGACATTATCAGTTCTTCCGAAATAAACACACAATACTCGAATTCAATGGCGACCATTTAAGAGATTATAGAATTCTATACAAGTTGCAAAAGTGCAATAGACATCCATTTAAATCATTTATGTGCGAACGGAACTGACAGCTTCTCTTCGGGGATCGCAGAACCCGGGATTAGAAAAGTTTGTAATCCTATTTGGATCTTTAATTTTGTTCCTTAAAGGAAAGCCGGACACTATAGACAAGCTGTCGCCTCCTGAATACAAAACTGTCGCTGATTGTGAGTTGTTTTATTATAGTATTCGTTATACAACCACTGATAAAAATATATTTATAGCAGAGGTAGAAATTGTTGTCTTACCTGAATTACGGTCTCTAAACTCCGATAACTGCAATGCAAACACCTGGTTCAAATACAAGTATGTATTTATGGAAGTATTGTGTCTTAAGTTACATTCTTAGGTTCGACAATCAGTGCGGTTAACATAAAATAAAATTTTCAAATATCAATTGTCATATGTATATTTAAGAAGCACGCCTTCAAGTGCCTGCCTTCGGTTACAATTTTCAGATTTCATACAAAGCGTGCAGTATGTTTGTACATATTGACGTCGGTTACGCCCCTGCAAATTCTTTTGTACCGTATTCCCATTCAAAACTGCTTCATTCATAGTTCATTCAACGGACAAATTACCTTGACCACCCACGATAACCTACGTTTTAGTGAATTTAGGGCTTACACCAGTATTGTCCCTATTACTGATATAAAAGGTATGTATGTATTATCATTTCATAGGTTAAATTTGAAATTAAACTTATCCTATAAAATTGCATGTAATATAATTCACCAATGCTTATGTGCTACATACATAATCATATTTTAATTTCAATGTTCCCTTATAGAAATCTTTAAAGTAATTTACTAGATCCTGTAATTACTGACAAAAATAGGTGCAGTGGGTCAATTAAGGCATTCTATGGAAAAATTAGAAGAAGTACCTATTTTATTTTAATTATTCTTATTTTCTACGTGGAGGAAAGGGAGTGAATACTTATAACAGCAAAAGGTTAAACCAAAAAAAAATGTTTTAGGAGAATTAATATCTAGATATAAAATATTATTAGAGACGAGACAGAATGAAATTTGAAATAAATTACAGAAGTCTAGTGTGAAGTATAGAAAGCTGTAGTCAAAATTAAGAAGAAATTAAATATAAGTTATTGGAGCTTCTAAAGGAGATGGTCACCAATAATAGTGTAATACCATTTGCAAAATATATCTTAAAATGTGTTTCTCCAGAAGGCTAATTACTCTAATATTCTGCTTTAGCTGTTTCTACATTAATAGAAGGGCTTCTTTCCTACCAAGAGTTATTCTTCACATTAAGGAATTACAGGGAGACAAATGTGTTTCTTTAAAACAAACAAATATTACCTATTTCAAACAACTGTCTCGTATTTGTTCCTGTAGTTTAAAATTGTTGTACCTAATTATAAAATATGATCCCTTAAATTTTCTCTCTAGGAAGCCATGATATTATTTATTTAAATACATTCAGTATTACATCATACACTACCCTTGAAATAATTAAAAAAATGTGTTTCAAGCACCATTGAAGCAATGTAAAATGCTTCAATGGTGGCCATCTTTTGTATGGACGTAAGTTTTACTGTGGCTTTGGCTTGCTGCGTTTTTTGCAACTAAGCTATCTTTCCATAAGTTATGGTTGAACGTACTCATTCATTCATTCATTCATTAATAGGGTGGGCACTAAAGTCCGGGCACTTGAGCTAGGGGCTATCCATCCCTATTAAATCTCTTATTTCCACTCGAGCAGCTTGGTGTTCTCTATAAAGCCCAGTTATCTTGCCCAGTGGAAACTTGAGAACCTTCGAGGGCTTCAATAGATCTCTCCGAAATATTTCTGCCTGAGTACCTTCAATTCCTCACATGTGCAGATTACATGCAAACTCGTTTCCTCCTGTAGTTCGCATCTTTTGCCTGTGTTGCATAGATGCTCTTTCAGGGGACAGGGATGAACGTACTATTATCACAAGTCAATAGAATAACTTTGGGGATAGTCACCAAGCCTCCAACATTGTGAGTGATCTTTTCCAAATGTGGATTACAGGTTAGTATCTTATCAAATAGGACGCCTAAATATGTTACAGTATCTGCAAATGTTTTACATCTGGAGTAGTAGGTGATACCAAGTGTTCTATTGCTCTTTTTTTCTAGTGAACGGTATTATCGTAGTTTTGTTTGGATGTTCAGGGTTTCTCTGCTACACCAACTACAAATGGCGTTAATTACTTGTTGGAGGACTGAGAAAATGTTTCGCTCTCCCGATCTTGCTAATAGCATTACCATATCATCCGTATAGGTTTCAACCTCGGCTCCAGGTGCTTCAATGATAACCAGCAGTCTACCAGTAATGACCACAGTAGTGGTGACAAAAATCCCCTTCCTCTCCATACGGACACCATCTAATCAGCCTTAATTTGAGTGACCTCAACTTAGAGGCTAGTAATCTAATACAAAATGCCAACTAATACTACATAACGAACTATAAAAACTGAAAGAAACAAGATTAAAGCGTATATGAAATAAAAAAAAAGTAAGAAAGTAATTACTATACGGCTAAATACATGAATAGAAAGGATCACTATATAACAAGTTGGCGTTTCTATACACATGGCTTAGCGGAACCTTGTAAAAAGTGTTAGTGCGAGCTCTAGTAGTGGCGAATGAAGCATATGACCTAGAACTATAGTTAGGGACGAAGAAGCGAAGGTGAGTAAATACTACCATGTATTAGTTTTAAAATAAATTTGGCACTGACTTCATCTTTTCTCTGAGAAAGAGAACGGATGTCATGTCTACGATACAGTAGAAGGCATAATCTGTCAAGTTTAAACGATAAGTATTTAAGAAATCTTTTCTGAAGTCGCTCGATGAGCAGCTAATGGTAAAGATAGTACGGATGCCAAACAATAGAGTTATACTTCAACTTGGACGGCACAAATGCAGAAAATAACATCTTGATTGTTAAAATGTTAGAGAAATCTCTACAAGACTGTATAATGAAACCTAGAGATGCAGACCTGCAGAAGCAGACGAACACAAGGAAGTGATGTGAGGGGAAAAGGTTAAGTGTTGATCGATAATTACACCAACATCTGTAAATTGCGTAACCCTTGATATCTCCAACTGGTGTGCGCTGTATGTGAAAATGTAGGGGCTCACACTTTTGGTGAAGCAAAGTACCGCATACTTGCTAATATTTAAGCATATACTGTTAGTATTACACCAGTCCTCAATGATGTCCAAATTGCTCTCCGAAGCCTAGCATCAGCTATAGATGTTATACGACCATAGATCTTAAGGTCATCCGCATAAGTCAACACTTAGCACTCCAATCTGTGCAGCAGGTCATTAATATATTAAAAAGAAGTAATCCTAAGATCCCGGAGGCACGCCAGATAAAACTTAAAATGGAGAAAATGTAAAACCATTAAATTAAACATAGGAAGATCGGGTTATGTAAGCATGATATAAATTTAGGTGTAAAGCCAATAGAAGATAATTTAGAGATAAGTAATGAATGATTACTTTTATGTCAAATGTCTTACTGAAATCAGAATATAAGACATCAACCTGCCGCTTCTTATCATCAAAACATTTGCTTATAAACTGTGTAATTTCTATTAGGTTTGTAGTAGTTGATCTTTTAGGAAAGAATACATGTTGGTAACATGACAGGTAAGGTTTGACACAGGCAAATATTTTAGTGTGCAGCAGGATCTCAAAGACTTTCTTACATACCAAGAGAATAGTAAGAATAGTAATGGACCTAGAATTTTCTGCGCAGCAACGATCACCTTTCTTAGAAGCCCGCGTTATTCTATCAGCCTTCCAGCACGTCAGAAATGTATTACTTTGCAGAACAAGGTTAAATATTTGTGTAAGCAGGTGACAGAACACGGGAGCACAATCACGAATAAAAAATGAAGGTAATGTATCATGTCCTGTAGTGATACTAGGTTTCAGTCTTTTCATTGCAACTTCATTACAAGTAAAAAGGCCTACATCTAGCGGTTAAGAGTACTCAATGTGTATGTGTTGGAGTTGGTGTATTAGGAGGTTGAGAAGAAGCAGAAAACAATTCAGCAAAAGCTTGAACAATATTAGTAGGTTTATCCAAAGTTGCATTGTTACAGGAAATATATCCAGGTATACGAGAAGAACCGCATTTAAAAGTAATATATCGCCAAAAGAAATTCGGATCAGTATGTGACGTTGAACACCGTTCAAATAAGTGTGATAAGCAACACGAATTTTAGCTTTGACCAATGACATAAGTCTGGAAAATTCATTATAATCACATAAAGATTTATGATCTTCTTCCACTTATTGAAGTAAAATTCCTTCAATTTCAGATGCTCTACAACATCGCCATCAAACTGGGGAAGATATGAGCAACATGAACAGCATTTGCATCCGGAGCAATGACGGGATCTACATCATGTGTTACTGTAATATTCGCAGTTAATATTAGAAAGCACAAGATCTAGCAATCTACTAGTAATATTGTGAAATATTTTTTATATTGAAGTAAGTTTAAGGTATTTATAAAGTTAAAAAGATCGTACTTGCGGTCAGTGCATCACCATTAATGAATTTAGAACAATTAAAATTACCACATATAGGAATTTGCTTTCCAACAAGTTCTAAGCTTCAAAACCTCCAGAACGGCTTCATAATAATCTGAAGATACATCTGGGGAGATATAAATATTTACAAAAAACATATTATTACAATTAGATATATAGCATATAAGAATATCAATTCAAGTCATTAGTAGCAACGACAAGCACACTTCACCAGTAGATCGCCCCACCACAGAAGAGTTCCCATCACTTCTAAAAATTTGGTTCAAAGGTGCCACAACCTGGGAGTCACTAATTTTTGAATTAATTTATTAATTAAATTTATGTCCACAAATGCTGCCATTGCTGTTTCCTTAGATTCGAGAGAGTTCAAAATCCTGGAGATTAGATTGTTTAGTGTAAGATTCGTGGATTTGCCTGCTTGATACGCATGTTGGTGTACATGAAGGGGCTTCTCTCGAATGATTATTTCTCAGATATGACTAACACCTTTTCTGCAGTTTTCAAAAGAAATGACATCAGGCTAATCGGGCGAAATGAACTAGGAGATGATTCCGATTTTCTCATTTAATGAATATACATCACTCTCACTTCCATCCACCTTGTGGGTATATAATTCCAAGCAAGACGAGCTCTGAAAAGTTTCACCAAATGAGGGACTAGAATAGAATAGAATAGTTTTATTATTGCAGTGTTTCAATACAAATGGAACAATGCAAACGTTAGGTCAAGAACAAAAATTTATAAATGTATATTTGAGGTTAGAAATTCCTCTATATTGTATGGCTCTATTTCTAGTAATAATTTATATACATAATTTTTAAATGTTGACAATTTTTTACAGTTTTAATATGCGACAGCAATTTGTTATAGAACCTCAGGCAATTATATTCTAAATTGTTCTCACTTAGTGTGAGTCGATGCTTGGGGTAGATAATCATTTTTAAACCTTGTAGAATACTCATGTTGTAATTCATTATCCTCGAATAAGTATTTGTTTTTAAATAAGAAGATTAGCAATTCAAAAATGTTAGTTTGTTTGAAGAATCCTCTGCAAGACTGAGAGTACTCGAGTTTATTAATCACACGTAAAATCTTTTTCTGTATTAAAAACCTCTGTTTAAGTCACTACCACCACCCCAAACAACGATTCCATATTTTGTGTTTGAGTAGCAGCATCCATAATACATAATACGAAGCACATGCCAACTTACTATATCTCTAAGTCGACGAATCGCAAAGCAATAGCTACATAGTTTTTTACAAAGTACATTGACGGGATCTTTCCATTTTAAGGTTTCGTCGACTGTAAGACCCAGCAGCTTAACACAAGTGCGGACAGGATATTCGCAGTTATTAATATTCACAGCTTTTGGAAGAGTTTGAAATTTGTTACATTTGAAGAAGATTACATTTGATTTATCTTGGTTAATTTTAAGCTGGTTGATAGTTAACCACTCCTCAATTGTATTTATATAAGTGCTGCCTAGATCGATAACTTCATCTAGTGTACTACCAGTGATTAAAAAAGTAGTATCGTCCGCATAATTTTCAGTTGAAAAGTTAGTTACAAGAGAGGTGGGCTTGAGATTATAAATATCATTAAAGTAAACGATAAATAGTAATGGACCTAGTATGCTACCTTGTGGCACACCTTTTGTTATGGTCATGTTATCTGAAAGAGCAGCCTCATTTTTAATTTTAACATGCACTTTTTGTTTACGCTCGTTTAAGTACGATGAAAACCAAGCTAAAGCGTTACCTCTCACTTCATAGTGCTCAAGCTTCTGTAAAGTATGGAATGGTTTATGCTATCAAACGCTTTTGACAGATCTAATAAAATAATAAAATAAAATTCCGCTTGTTAGTTCGAAAAGTGCGGTTTCCGTATTCTTACCCTTAATGAAGCCATGCTGACATTTGTTTATGATGTTAAACTTATTGAGAAACCCCAACAATCGGTTGTATGCTACTCTTTCAAATAATTTAGAAAAAGTTGTTAATAGACTAATAAGTCTGTAGTTTTTCAAATTGTCTATATCACCGGATTTATAAATTGGAACAATCACAGCTTGTTTAAGTGAATCCGGAAAAGTTCCAGTTGAAAAAGACTCATTTATAATGTGCGCTATTGGTTCTACGAAACTGGAATAGCATTTTTTTAAGAAAGTACTGGGTATATTGTCAATACCCGACGATCTACAGTTCTTTAAGGATTTAGATATTACTGATAGTTCATTTGCATCTGTTGGTTGAAAGTTTACTTTTTGTGTGAACGAAGTGAGAAAAATATACCGTAATCGCCTGGGGTTTTGTCTGGTTTCAGTGATTGATTCACCCAATTAACAGCATTGAATGTTTCCACATTCCTCGTTGCCTACCAATCAGTCAACTTAGTATTAACTTTGAGAGGTCTTATTAAAAAGAACGTCTTCTTATATTAAAGAGAGTCACAAAAGATCATCCTAACACTTATCCAATCTATACAACCCTTCTTAGATCTTTTGGTCACCAAATTTGGTATTATGAATAGATTATTTTAGATTTTTTCTTATATTTGCCAGTTGCTGTAATCATAATATATAAATATTATGCAATGAAAGTATTAGTTTTCAAAGAGCCAATTTCAATATATTTTTTAAATTTGATCATGGTGTAATAATTCTTCATTCCCCTGTCAAATTAAAATTCTATTAGCATTATTGAGATATCACATCGCTGATCCGTTTATATTAAATTTCGCTCCCTCCGCGATTTTAAACTCGATAAGCCGCACAGCATATGCGTCGAGGTTTTAAATTAAACGACTAGTGGAACCATAGCCTCTACTTCGCACACAAAACTTTTGAACTCGTTAGATGTCGTCAACTTTACAGACTCCGCTTTAATAAACTGTGCAGTGTGTAAAGCAGGCCGAGCGGTAGGACCAATATGCTAAAAACAAGGGATGCGTCTAGTAAATTGAGCGCATCGACTTGATTTTACAGTCGTTTGTTTTATGTTATGTATATGTGTATATGTCTTGGGGTGGAAATTTATGCGAAACTGTTTCCATCCGACAGTATTCCTGAACTAATTTATTTGCGAAGAGATATAATTTAAAATGTCAATTTGCCTACCCATTTATTTGCTTTTTCATAATACTAAGAGATTATAAATATATATTATAATATTGTATTATTATTTGTATTATTATTAATAATAATATTGTTTTCGTCTAATCGGCAATGTTATTTTAGTAATTACCATCTAATGTATGTAGGCGCATAGATCGCTAACGAACTAGGTTACAAACTCTTTGTTTCTCAGAGAATCGATAATCCTGAAAATAAATCACAATAGCTCAGTTTTTACTCTTTGTAAAAAGGATAACGCATAATTGTAGTACCGAGAGTTAAAGTAAAAATGTTTGTACACAGAAAAAAAATGTAAATTTTCAAAAACACTTACAAAGATTCGAACATATAAGAACGAGCACAATTTGTATTAAAATTTCCCATAACATTGTTGACGAAAGTTATCGCATTTTTTTGCAACAAAATGCACTTGTATCATACAATTTATGTTGGCAGAACCTATATGTTACAGTAGCATTAAGTGCAGATCACTTTTTGCAAATAATACGTTTAGACTAGTGGTAATAGTTTCAACTAATCGTCAACAAAATACTTACAGTATTTTTGCTACTATTACAAATCTGTGTAGTGAACCGACATTAAGAATTGCGTACAGATTAACTACGCCGTTGCTATAATTAATATAGCTAGTTGTGAATAATTATTTACTGTATGTGTTTTTTTGAAACATAATGTGAAGTTTTGTTGCACAATTTGTTGACATAACCTGTCTATAAAAGGACCATAAATTGCACATTGCTTGTCGCAAATGCAATGGTGAATTTTTAGTAGAGTTTTGCATACAGTAAAGCTGGACTGTTGAATCAAAGAATAAAGGGTCCTTAATTTGAGAGATTTTGATCTAATTAATTTATTTTGTTCTGTATGTGACGTTTGCGAATATTTGAGTGAAATAGGAGAAGCAATATTCACAATAATGGCTATATCACATATACCTATTGAACGTAACTATATGGGTAGAAAATTTCGCATTAATAATAATGTTTAATCACAAAACCTGATAACAAAAGTGTGGGCTAGGTTTGGAAAAAAGAAATTTAAACATAATAATTAAATTAACTACAATTATCGTTAGCGCAATCCTTATTTCTTAGTAATATTCACTTTCTTAATTGAAGAGTACTTATCGTTTAAGTGAAATTAATGGATTTGTTAAATTAATAAACTAGAAGTAACATAATAATATGATCCCTTTTTATACCAATTATTTTCTTAGTTTTCGCAATATCTCTAAAATAAACGAGATTTTATTAGTTTGAGGGTTTGTTTGTTGATTTCACTAATAACAATACGTAAATCTCGAGGGATGTTGGGAGTTGGTGGATATAATTATTACTGAAATGTTGACAGACCGATACCCGTCTTAACATTAGTTTTTTTGCTTCAGAGACAGCAATTCGTAAATTTTGAGGTATGTCCAAGATATTGGCAGATCGACGCCCCTCTTAACATCAGCGGAAATCAGAATATTGCGATTATAGTAAATTAGTTATTAATTCGATCCGTGAACTATTGTTCTAGTACTATAAAGTTCCCAGTATAAAAATTCTCGTTTATAACTTTTTCCCACTCCATCATATGCAATGATATTTACTAGTTGTGAAATATTGTAAAACATTTCACAATATTTTCTAGAAGATTTTGCTACAATATTTTCTAACAATTTTATTGCTTTTTCTGTAACTGTGGTGCACGAAACTGCAGCAACGTTGTTTTAAAATTTCGCACAATAGTAAAAATTCTTACTACAATTTTTGTCCAACAGTGAAATGTAAATATTACTATGCGGATTTTTCTCTGTGTAGTAATTGTTTTACTAAAAGTACACAAATCAAATGTCTCTTACTGACCAAATAGTATCTTGCATTCATTCAGCCCCTTATCGGGTCTCTGTTGCCGATGTTCTAAAGGACAGTTTTCTGGAATCTAATATATATGATGGCTCAGATTCTTTTGCTTTAATAAAACAATATCAAAATTTCTAATTGCCTAAGAATTATAATATTATATCGTTAGACGTTGTATCACTTGTTTACCAATAATATCAGATTTAGTTTTGCATATTTTAAATTTAAATTGGACATTCATTTCCAATCATACCACTTTAAGAAACGACTTATTTTCTACACTTATCTAATTTAATTCTTCCAGGTTGACTTTGTGTGAGTACATGATTACAAAAAAATGTGAAGAATGAAAATCAAGTCCATTTACTCTTCAGCCTGAGGTTGGGTGGTTCAACCACCTGAAACATGTCGCCAGTATTCTATCATTAATAAAAAGAGTTTGTGAGATATGGACCTGATTTTCATTCATAATCTTTCTTTTTTGTAAAATCTAACACATTGTACGCATGCCGATGCGATCGCTACTTAGTCCCATATTAACAACAACATTTTGAACAACCTCATTAAAGTTGTGCCTCTTCAATTTGCTTTTATAAATATGTAAATGATATTATTGTCCATCACCTCAAAATTAAATAGAAAATACTTTGGAAAACTTTAATTCTGGTTCAATTCAGTATTCAATTTACAGCAGAATTGAAAAATAATGTCGGTGTTCCTTTTCTTGACACTAAAGTTTTGAAAAGCAATTGTATTTATATAGTGCTATGGAAATAGGTGTGCTGAATATAATTTAGGGTCATTTAAAACAGGTTTCAAAGCCTAATAAAGGAGTAATTGTAAGTTGAAGTGCAGTTGCCTACTCTACAGGTAAATTTTGAATTTGTTAAAAATGACCATATTAGCTAGAAGTGCTAATTATAGCCTTATATATAGTGTGAACTTTATTTTATTTATTAATTCAAGCTTATCTGGTATGTTTTATTATTATAATATTTTGCTCCGGGGGATTTTTCATTCTTCGGGATGTTTATTCGGTAACTATTGCTGTATTTCTTTCAAACTAGAGTAAATAACGATATCTTATGTCAGTTACTGGTTATCCATTTAAATGTTGGTTTACCCGACAACCATAACAATCGAAGACTGATAACTGCTACTTTTAGTTTAAATTATTCATTCTTCCTGTGGCTACGAGAGACGACGGTTGTTTGTGAACTCCTATAACAATTTTTACGCCACACGCTCAGAAATATCAAAGTTCCACCAAGTGTTTAGCTAAAAAGTATCGATCTATCACCTAAATAATGTAAATCCATATCTTTACCTGAATAATCTTCCAGAATTCTCTATGAAATTTCCTGAGAAGAATTCTGGGTGGAATACCATTCGATGATTTGACCGTTACTGAAGCCCCTTATATCGAAAGTCCAAATTGACCCAGAGAATTAAATACACCTGTATTTTGAGCTGTCGATATCCATCCAAGGTATTTCACCAACTATATCCCACCTAAAAAATTCAATTTTAACCAGTAAATTAGATTTTTGTAATTTATGTTCACCATAGGTTAATGTTGGGGTTAAGTTTGTATGAACCGCCATTATTTTAGTTATATTAAGAATTTTAATATTTAAATTCAGTTATATATCAGATTTAGGACCCTTAAATTTTTGTCTTTATAGTTTATTAAGTAGAAGTAGTAGATCAGATGGAGTTAGGATTAGTGACTAGTTAAGCATGACGGCAGTCAGCCATGACCGTGATCATTGTACCATGACCTTTTTTAGGTATAAATTAGGGTAGTTTTACTGTAGTTTATTAAGTAGAAGTAGTAGATCAGATGGAGTTAGGATTAGTGACTAGTTAAGCATGACGGCAGTCAGCCATGACCGTGATCATTGTACCATGACCTTTTTTAGGTATAAATTAGGGTAGTTTTACTGTAGTTATTCAGTTCAGTGTATCTGCTGATGATAGCTTTGCTGTCGGAACGTACGTTCAGTTTAGTGCAGTTTGTGGTGAGGGGTCTAGGAGAAGTTTGCAGCATTACCAGTACCACAGTTTGGAGTATTTTTGTCATTGGTTATAATATTGTATTTTACTAAAGTAAAAATGAAAATTTTAAATCTCGTGCATTTGTTCTAAAAAAACAGAGCAATAGATTGATACAGTAAACCTACTAATTCGGATAGGTTACTAAATTTTAATTGTAATCGTCCTATGAATCATAAAATTAATACGATAAAATAGAATATCAACAAGGACAAGTCACCCTACCTTGGCAAAAAACAATTTAGTTCACTTATCGTATTTATTTTGCAACAACGGTTGTCCCAAACCTCTAGTGGTTTTTAGTGCTCTACATTACAACAATGCTAACAATAATAATAATGTAGTTTATCAGCCTGATCCCCTCACTCGAGCTGTCGTTTCGTGGCTAAGGGCTTGCACAGTATTTTACAACGATGCCAGTTGTTGCTTTTAGCTACCGAAAGCCTAACTGTTAAACCAGGTACCGAAAGGGATGGGGAGTCTTGGCTTAACTGCACGGATCGAGAGGAGACAACCTCAACAAAAACCTTATTCCTAAGGTGGTGGACTAGGCTGATGGGATGCGTGGCTGGATAGAAGACCAATCTACTAGTCCAACCTTGGGGCACCTGGCGCACTCATTGTATTTACCTCTGCATGCGGGGCTCTGTGGAGGTGGACCTTTTCCTCCCTAGCTACTCGTGGGATCAACCATTGAGGAAGAAAATATATTTAACCGACTTAAGCGGGACGACACCGCTAGTAAACAGGAACTGGTGCAGGACCTCCATAAGAAGCTTCCACTTCAAAGTGAGAATACCTCACTAGGAAGGAACAAAGGGAGGAGCAAAACGATCAAATTGGGAAACAGGATAGAGCACTCATCCATCTTCTCTCAAATTGCGTAGCACTGTGCAACTCAAGGGCGTTGCAACTGGGAGCATGTGAAATCGAAGAGGGAGACTTACCTAACCTGGGGCCTCTGGTATCCTACACTTTCTGAAAGAAGGAATAGGATTGGAAGGCCAGCTGTAAAACAGCAAGAATAGGGGACACAATAGATCTTTTAGGTCGCAGTGTAACATCACCCTCATATACATCAGCCTGATGATGGTGCTCCTACGTAGAGTACCATAGATGTTACCAACAAACATTTTAAAATTATTATACATGGTTCGCGTACCCCTAAGTTAGCCAAAATTTTAACCCCCTACAACTCATAGGAGGGTTGATAAAAGCAATTTATTCTTAGAAAACTTCACTTAGAAAATATGCTCCTATATACTGGGTGTCCCATAAAAAAGGTATTAGTATAATTCATTATTTTAAATAAAATCTCCTGTATATGTTAAGATTATGAAAGGTTTCTAATCACACTCCTTTCTTCCGAGGTCATGAAAGGGATTTGTTTTGTGGTTTTCGAGTTACAACTGTTTCTCATCAACGATTGAAACATTACCTATCCTAAAGAAAGTATTCCTACATTCAAACTGTTTCATCACAGCAAACTGGACCAAATTTCCGCATAACAAAGCTGGGATATAGAAGCATGTATGACGAAAGTTTGCTGATTGTGCTCAGAAAAATGACCCCTACTGACTAATGATACTACTGACAAATCACCTAATCACGATGGCATTTATTCAATTCCTTCCGTAGATTGTTCATTACAAAACGCACTCTGTATAAAAATAATAATAAGAACTGGTAAACAACGGTGTGCTTTGGCCTTACACGCCAACAATAACAAATATACACAACATTTCAGCAATGTTAAAATATTAAGAACCTTAAGGGACCGAAACTGCAGAGAATTTTTGGAGATGGTTGAAATTAACAGGCGTGAAAATACTATGAATTTTAAGTAGGACATAGATGGTCTTAACTCTGTATATTAATTTTTATTAACCTTATTCGAATAATAACCGTATATACTTTAACTTTTTTAAATAAAAACATTGTTTTTTGTTTTTGCAATATTAAATGTAAGTTGTATGTTGATTTGTCTCGTGTTTAAAGCGCTATATTTTATTAATATTGGTACTTCGAAGTTAAATTTTAAGATGTCTTAATTATTTAATTGATTTAATATTACATGATATTATTAGTTTTTTTTTTTATTATTTGTTAACATTCCTTTATTTACGATTATTTGCTTTAATATGATGCTTTTGTTGTTCTAAACCACATACATTCTTCCATACTAATTCAAATTGTAAGTAGTTTCAAATTCAATTTAAATGTTCAATTAACTTAAAGTTACTTTTTTAGTTGTCCCTATAAATTTATACCCATATGCGAAATATTGGTGAAAAAATAAAGAATTTTTCAATTGATATCAAGATTTTTTGCTGAATTCTCTATCACCAAATTATTAGTAATTGTTATGTATATAAAAACGAAAGAAGTTGTTTGTGAGTGTAGGTTTTTGAAAAAAAGAACAGAGAAATCCCTTAAACGTTTATAAATTTTATAAAAATTCCAGGAGAAAGTATGTTTTAATGTGTTTCCTTTTTTTAATTAAATGATGACAAGAAAAACAAACTAAAAATAAAAAAAAACTTTATATTTAACATTTTACAATTTATAATGCGTACATAAGTTTTATTTTAATTCCCAAAAATAACATGTTTTGGGAGCAGAGAAAATAATCTCATCAACTTCGGGCAAAGAAATAATTCCAACAGTTTTTTTACCATCCTCATAAATTGTACCATACGAATCCAATCACTTAATATAGCACACATACATACATCTATCGTTTCAGCAACATTTACTCCAGGCACCGAATACGGTGATTTACGGGCCTCGGACATTCCACGGACCCCCGTCCAATCTACAACTAAAAAAGACCTCCCGCCGCTTAAATTTCACGGCTTGCTCGGTCTTCTTGTTCGCCCCTCTTCGTCGTACAGTAGTGTCGGTGTCCGCGAGCGACAAAGAGGCATAAAGAACGAATTGACCGGACAGAAATTAAGTCGGATTAGAGTCCGTAAAAAAGAGGAAACGGAAAAATAAATAAGAATTGTAGAAGAGGGAGCTTCACGGACGTCTCTTCATCGCAACGCGTCCTCGGTTTGTATAGACACTCATTAAGAATGAAGTAGTTGAACGAAGAGATTGCTACTGGAGATAAAAATGATCGGCAGCTCTCGTACTTATAGCCTTGTCAATTAGATCCGTCGACCTTGTAGTTAGTGAGTAGTTAAGAGAATATAATTACGATTAATAATAACCATTCGTAAGGGTTACGGAAATACTAAAGGTGATAATTTCATTTCCGTCGATGATTTTACAACTAGTACTTTAAGTTATTATCTCAACAGGATATTTGATTACTTCATGGTCTATGGAACGAATATCAAACTTCTAAACGATAAATTCCTATTAGTAGGGATCTTGTTGCAAAAACTTAAAAAAAATAGTAAAAGTTATGACAGATTGTTCTTATATTATTCATTTATGAGCAACTAAAAGTCGATATTATTACAATGAGAAAAAATAAACGATGAATTATTTAAAATATCATTTTTTTATATTAGTATGTATGTTTATTAGTCATTAATGCGTAATTCTAACAACAATATTGAAATTTGTATAGAAGTTTTATTTGTTTACAAGTAAAAAAAACTTTTCTTTGTAAAGTTCTGCATTTCTTTAGCATCAATGTTATCAACACTAACTAATTTGTATTGGACTAATAATTAATAATCTAAATCGCGATCGGACAATGTGTAAGTATTCACAGCTTGTCAAGTACTGAATAAAGTACGGTTTTTGTATCGTTGAATGGCATTCCAATTGCGAATAAATAAATATATCAAAGTGAGGGGGCACGGTTTCGAACACATGGCTTTTTGTTTAGTTTATGTTAAAATAAAAAAAACACAAAATCATGTTTGCTTGCTTCTCTTTGTTGTGTATTTTTTCTAGTCTAGTTTTTCACAATCATGTTTTTTGCGATTACAGCGCAATCTGTTACGAATCGAAAAAAAAAGTTTTAAACAAAAACTACATACTTGATAGCGTAGAATCCGAATCTGCAATACAAAATGGGGGTTCCCATTTAAGATTTCAAAGTTGTCCCTCCTCCCACTCTGGGGAAGAGGGGATGAGGTGGGGGATCGAGTTCGGTACTATTCAGTGAGCCCCCTACATTATAACAAATCTTATTAAGATCTTTTTTTGATTTGATGCAGTGTTTTAGAGATATTCCGTTGTCTCAAGATAAAAAACTCACCCAGTATAAAGAGGATGATCCTGATTTTTGCTAACTCATCGGTTTTTGGTTTCCCTCGATTGCTGAATGTCCAGGCACCCACAGCAAAGTGACTTTATTGTGGTCTGTCAGGCTATTTAGTTCTCGAATACATTCCCAAACCAGCCGTGATTGTATCTTGGGGTTCATTAGTGCTCTCAGTGTCGCCCAGTTTTTTTTCTAGTGGAAGTAGAAAAGTAAAACCGCAAATTAATTTTTATACATATGGTTGATCAAATTCCTTCATTTTTCTTCTAATGTTTTTGTGATTAATGGTAAATATCCTTAAGGGCTATTGCTCTTAATGAACTTTAATGTTACTTATTTGTGCTTATTAATTACAAGTTTAATTCAATATGAGTAAGCCACAATATATTTTTCTACACTAAAAGAAAAAAGAAATAGTTTAGTTAACTGTTTAAAGCAGAAAAGAAGAATCTTATATGGGGAGGCTCATCTTCTTATTGATATAGAAAATGATATATTTAATAGTAAAATCAATCACTTTACATGCAAATACTTCCATTAGCTTATCAGTTAAGTAAATATATATTTTTTATATACATAATAATCTTATAAGTATTCAGTTTTTTTTTTGTATTTATTTGAGCATTTAGGTGTAAGATCAATGCCTCTCTATAAAAATATTGAAATAACCTTTTTATTTCCCGCAGTAATTCAGGATTTAGGACCAACCAAATAAAAAAATCTACATTTTAATATATCTCGTTTCAGTAAGTAGAATCCAGGTTCAAGCCAGTCGAATTCTGCTAATGAACTGTGAAATCTTTTACAATTTACACAAGTCAGACGACGATACTAACATCTATTACTAACTAATTAACTTACGTTCTGTTTATTGAAGCATATTAATAGGACTATTTAGCCATTATATTCAAAGCAGCCTTGGTGTCAAGAAATAATGATGATTACAGGTTCGAATTCTCGTAAGAAGAAATGAAGCTGAATGCATTTAAGTCTCGGCGTGTATACCTGAATAACTGTAATAATTAGGAGCCAGTGTAAAATGTACATACATAAAACAAGATCTCTTTTTTGAGTCGTCTCCTTTTCAAGTGGACTCCACGGGTGAAGGCACGGATTCACATGCTTGGTGATCAATCATCGATTGGGCACAACGGCGGTTAGGAGCTGTTTTGATTATGTATAAAAGATCCAGTCTGAAATAGTATATTCCTCTGAGCGATATTTATTATGAAGATGGTCTTTCTACTACAAAGTATCGCTTATGGCCGTATGGAATGAATTTCTTTTATAGAGATTAAAGGCAGGCTTACAAACAGCAAACTCTTTATTATTACGTTTAGATAAAAACGCAAAACAAATTATTTTGCAATACAAGTTTTAGCCCAGGCAATTCCTTCTGTTTTTTTTTTGTTTTTTTGTTTTCATATTATTGATTATGAAGTTATAGGAAATATCTTTAAGATATAGCATTAAATACACTAGAAAATATTGCTTATCCGACATGACTGCCTTTTCTACGCTACCAATTGCTCCGTGCATAGATGGCTTATCGCAAGGATCGGACCTCCGCAGTGAAGTCGTCATTTTAATGTTTACAACACAGCAGCTGTTTAGAAAAGTGGGAGATAGATATGGGAAACTTTGTTAACTTCATAAATACATTGTATTAACGATTAACTGTAATTTTGGTTAGCGTAACCCTTATTTGTTGAATAGCAGTCTCATTGTTAATTGAGAACACTTAGTGCACAAATGGACTCATAGGCTGTGTTAAATTAATAATATAGAAGTAACAAAATAAGACGATTGCTTTCTCTATGTTTTTCTTGTTAGATTAACTAGAATTTTGGTTAACAAATCCTGTTATTAATTTAACAGCTATCATTCATCCAGGATAATACTATAATAATGCTGTAACAGACGTTGCTGTCAAACAGTTTTCTGTTTTATCGACATAATTACACATTTTTAATAGAGTTGGGTTTATGTAAGAGTGCAGATAAAGTTTTCTATGTCGGTTTTTATACATCAAAGAATAAGACTAGGTTAGGTTTTCTGGAAATCACTTTGTTTTTCAATAAAGCACTATTTCTACTTACTTTTTACTAAATTTATTGCGAAAACTCACTGCTACGAAATAAATTGACGAAATTACATTCTTTTAATGACGAATTTAAGTTAATTCTGGAATTTATGGTCAAAACGATGTCAAATTTATCAATGAACCTTATTCCTCCATGTCGGATTTGGATTCACTAGCAAATAGTATTTCTGTTTTTTGTTTTATTTGTAGAAATTACAAATTTTGATAATGGTCTGCTGAGAAGACTGTCGGTGGCTAATAGTGATAAAATATTTGTTTTGTTCTTCAAAAACAAACAATAGAGTTCTCTTTTACAGTATTTGATTATGGGACATGTACAGTGTGCTTCTTTTCTAATGTCTCTTCCCCTTACGACCATGTATCTATACTTTCTACTATACGCTCTAAACCGCGCGCTTCGACTATTTTCGGATTCGCAGATTGCAGATATGACCATTTTATCATATATTTACCTTATCCCCGGTTCAGTTTACCATTCATAGATAAGTACACCCGATAAAATCGATGGTGGTGTGCTTTTATTACATATTATTAATAAAAATAACCCCAGTTACATAGGACGTGTATGGCATCAGTTCACCTGAATTCGGATGTCGAAATCGTTTGCCTCATAATGAGGAACTCCAACTGCGTTTTTTTTTCATTGACATAAATAGCCAGATAATACAACAGTCGTGCCGTTAACGATTTATTACCTGTTAAAATTTTCACCTCAGTACCAGTTTTTTTTTCTAAATTTCGTATTCCTATATTTTATGTATGTATTTTATATTTCTATAAACTAAATCTTACATTAAACCACAGATCGAGATAATTATAATTACCTGTAATTATAGTTACCTGTATATTACCAAGTTACTGTATGAAACAAAATTATATTTTGCTTTTTCAGAACTTATTCACAGATTACTAATCCGATGCCTTCTCTTATTATTATTGTTTACATTATCCTTGTTTCTCTTTCATCCTTTTTTTCAGTTCTGAAGGTTAATCTCTTAAAATTGTAATAGTTTTAATACGATGGTACTAATTATTAACAGTTCTATACATTTTAAGTAGTCCGAATGTTTTTATTTGCCGTTCCGCTATTTATTGTATTCAATCGTATTGGTTGGTAATTTTGTAAAAGGGTTTACAAAGACTATCCATTGCCGGTATCGGTATAATAACATCTGTTAATGTTCCGCCTCGTTTAGTAGGCGTATATATAATAGTGTTAACAACATATATACAGTATAAATGAGAAATAATTGAATACAGTAAAAATAGACATTGAAGAAATATAACCAAGACAAAAAAAAATAAAGAAATAGAAACAACTACGCTTTAGTGAACTTGCGATAACAGCCAACAGATTAATATATACAAATGTTTCATTGATAAAATTCCTTTGTCCTTTGAATATGTTAAGATCATCAAGACATCCTGCTCTATAATGATAGTAGCCCTATATGCTCTTTTTCTACCTGCGAATTCGAGTCGATCCGAAGTATTTGACCTTGCTATGCGGCAAATGATATCGATATTTGGTCGTTACAAGGGGGAGACATTGAATCTGGAGGGCACTGTACCTTATAACGCTGTTAACTGTACCGCAAATATCAAAGAATCAGCAAACGGCAGGAGATATAACTAAACAACAAACTGTGACTTAGCAGGGTAAATAGCCTAATATAGGAAGGCAAATTATAAGTGAAAATCCGTAAACAAGAATAAACTAACATCATAAGGTAAAAAACCTAAAAATGCAACAAACACATTACATATTAAGGGGGAAATTAATAATATAGTAGCCTCCAAAAGCATAAAAACGTAATTTGACTTGTTAATTCAAAACTGAATATGTAAGAAGATCACGACAGATATATTACTTAATCTTTTCTTGTCTCTTTTAAAATTAGATGAGTTTAGAAGACTATTAATGAACCATATTTCTGGAAATGACCGTTTGAATAGATTCTATATTCCTATTCTCGCATTATCGAAACAAATCTGGTGTTTAAAATTAAAACAATAACTACCTAAGGCACTAATGATAGGTTAAGCCTATGCTTAACATCTCTTTTATAAGCAGCCAGTCTACTACTAAATTTTGAGAAGTCTGGTCTACATAGCAGTTTTTATGGGTTTGCTAATAATCTATCTTAAGTATCAATCATTGATTGATTTTTTAAATAAGCTATCAACGCATTTGTGCATCCTGGGCTAATAAGTCATTCCAACATTTATAACAGCCTACATCTGGGTAAACGTACAGTTTTTGATAGTTTCCTATTCCTTCAAATTATTTGTGTATCTAACTCTAGCAGGTTTTCAAATATTTATTTTACATTTTTTCTTATTAACTGTTCGATGATTACACAAAAAGTGTGCTAACACTCGTTTTCTTAATAAACATCTTGCTTAGAGCAAATTCATTCATTATGTTTTATTTTTAAATCATGTTTGTGATATCTGTATATATGTATGCAATTTCTTGGAACACCACTAATTGCGAAAAATTTTGCCGGTAATAATGTTTTAATAATTATCGAAAGCGATCTGTGACTGTCCGTCTTCTCTGACTGTTTACTATATTCTTCTGCTTTAGGTATTGCCCGTTATGTCGATGAAAAGATGGGAGATGAGAACTATAGCACAAAAGCTCGGTGTGTGGTTCCATTATCGCTAATTGCTGACCAGGTGCTGGCACAATCAGATCGCCGAGTGTGTTTTATGTGTATTAGAGAAATAACTTTTCAGTGTTATGTCGCTGTGTCCTGTGCTGTATTTTACTAATTCTTTCTTCTGAATAGATGAATAACCGACTATATATTCATACTCGAACAAATTATACGTAATTGATTGTAACAAAAAGTAATTTTGCAACCTTTTTAAATCAACTATATATAACTCGTAGTAACCGCCGCAAGTGCTTACCCGATTTCTCTTGTTATTTGTAATAATAATAACCAGTGGCGGCTCGTGACAATATTGAGTGGTGGGATCAATCACGGGCCAACTTCCCTCTCTCCCTCTTCCTTCTCCATTTTATTAATTTTACAATGTTTTCAATCAGTTTAGCTCAACTTGCAATAATTTATTACCTTATTTATTATTATTAAGGGTCATTATTACAATCGCGATTTAAGAATTAAATATGGCAAGATTGAGTTATTTTTTTAAATTTATATCGAGTCTAAAGTGAAGTTTAAACCGAAGACTATTGATCTACGGTTTAAACCGCGATGTAATAATGGCCCTAACTAAAATAATACCGACACAAAAAAAATAATGTGCACAAATTTAGAAGTCATTTTAAAATGAAAAATACCTTCAGTTCTTATCGGAAATACTTCCACCTAAATATAAATACTAACGTATTTCCTTCAGAATTGCATATATTTAGTTTTTAAACTGCACGTACATACATAGGTCACTTGTTTACATTCTCCCAACGAAAAATTATTCAGTGTTTTTGTGATTTTATGTCGACGAAAACAACACAGCACAGAGCACATGAGTTATTTAAGCGAAGATCGTCGAGTAAAACATAATGGATATTCTAAACATAACCGGACGTATTTCTTACAAAGAATGGGAAATATCATTTTTATTTTCTTTGTTTACTTACCTAAACAAATGACTTACATTTTTTACTTAAAACACTATGATGCATTTTTCAGGAATAACTCCTTTATTACATTTATTATTTCATTTTAATAATTTTTACTCTAAGAAAGATATTTTTATGACCTAAAAACCAAGAAAAAGAAGAAATTGATACCGAATGCCTATTTTGTTTTGATTGTTGCCAGCTTTAATCAAGGTTTGTACAGGCTTTCTCTAAAGCTTGCCTCAACATTGTCATTCTAACCTTGTCATATGCTTTTACAGACAAGCTTATGGGAAGCTTGTCATTCTAACCTTGTCAAATGCTTTTACAGACAAGCTTATGAAAAACCTTGTCCTGTGTCAACTAGCAACCTTGTTATAACCTTGCAGCAAGCTTACACACCTTGTCTATGACAAGCTTACCGACAAGCTTTTTTCCCTTTTCGGGACAACCCTAAAAAGCTTGCGTAAACCTTAACTAGTTTTCTGGTTACTATTTTTGAATTTGTAATTCTGTTTGTAATTCATTCCGTTCTTTAATTATGTCCTGATGAAGTTTACATAATCTGGCGAAAATTTGGCAATACGATAAACGATTGAGAATATTACTTGGGTGTACATATTTTCTCAGTCCTCAGTCTTTGTTGGAGTCGATATTGGTAATTATTCAAAGTTTGATTTATTTATATATCCATTTGTCCTACAGGGTGTATAACTTTTGGGCAATAAAGCCTATTGTAATTATTAGCTTATTATTATTATTATTATTATTATTATTATTATTATTATAGTGCTTTTTCATTGGTTTTCTTAAATATTCAAGAATTCACATGTGAACATAAAGATTCAAAAGATTTATATTTCAGCATTTCAGTTTCATATGTGGTTGCTTGAAATAATTTGCTTATTGCTAGGGTAAATTATTTTCTGAATTTTTGAAATAGTTCTTTGCCTCAAAGTAGTGATAACAGGGCAGTAAAATCATGGTATAATAAACAAAGTACAATTTCTGATTCTACCTGTATAAAATAACGTTTCTCATCTTCTCGTGTCAATTTCTAGTATTTGATTGATAAATACAATCCTCAAAAGCCCGTGTGAATTCGAATAATCGAATGCGGACGCATTTAATCGCATCAATTTGCCCCGATCGCTCTTCAACAACAGTTTAACAACATATTCTGTGCGTGATCGCAATCTAAAACAATGAGAGCGGGCAGATGCACAACCTAATAGACGATAATATAGAACGGAGGGTTAAGTATCGGACAGCTGATTAGACGTGATTCACACCACCTGCACGCTAAATAAATGTAGACGGGCACGTCCATTCTGTAAACACGACATTACCCTGTACCCTATCGTAGTAATTTATGTATGCAAGTCAGAACGGTAAAAGCATATGAATATGAGCTTCTCCTACCGAAGTAGTGTGCACATTATATTGAGATCGATGATTCACAGATCTATATCAATTATCTGCAATGAACAGTGGATTAGTAATAAATACTGAGGTAGGTACTTTATTGCTTTTTAGTTATTCGATAGTTTAATTTAATATGAAAGTTACTTCTAACGGTGCTTATAAATTTTCCGGTGCTGCCACCACCTTTCATTATTATGGAGAAATATTTACAAATGGTACAGAGTGCCGGACATAAATGTTTCAACGTGCAGGATTTTTTTATTGTTAAAATATGGAAAATTTCTTTGGGGGAATAGATGCGGTTTGTACATCGATCCCAAAATTTATTTTGACAGACGTTACGTGACCACTACCTTAGTAAGGCCACAGTCACAGTATAATCAGTAAGGAGAATGGATGAGTCATTGGGGTCTGAATTTCTAAGCCTAACTTCACTTCAAACAACAGCCTCCCAATATGGCAGTTTGTTGTGTAAAAGGTAAGGTTAGTGGCCATAACATTTACATACTTTGTTATATGTTATACTGTTAAGTTTAAGTAAAATAACCGTGATAGGAGACGCCAATGGACATCATGCTATTGTGCCATTCGCTCTTGCAAGATAAATTCTGATGTTAAGGATGGTCGCAGTTTCTTTGGATTTCCGAATGAATCTATTATATACAACAGGACAAGAATTAAGAAAGTACGTAGATAAGAAGAACTATTGTCGTTTTGTAGAGTTTCTTAAGTCACATTAAATCAACTTATTTGTTAGATACTCATTTTAAACTGTATCGCTATTTATCACAATAACTAAATGCATTTCATGTTCACTTTGTGAGGTTGTGACACGATATCAAAAAAGAAAGTTACTTAAAAACATTGATCAGAATTTAATTTTTAAAGCTATATGTAAATTTTTCTAAACATATATTATAGTTCCGTTTTTGTCGCTTTTAACAGCTTAACCGATGTAAAATCTCCGAATTTGGTGAATACTTAAACAATTGACAGAGCAAAATTTAAAAGTAAATTCAACGACAATAGAAAATATGTAGCTTTAATAAAAGATTTCCAACTGTCATTTAAAAAAAAAATTGCAGCTTAAGTAAATCCTCATATACAATCTGAAATGAAATTTGTAGAAGAATGTTGACATATCGAATTTTAAGTATTTAAGTGTTTATTTTAAGCAAAACAATACTTGTTCATTCTTAACTATTATTTATTGTTTATTAATTTTAAAACTAAATATTTTTAATGTTTGATGGCATCAATAATTTGTTGATGCGTAAAGTATGCAGTGTTAATATTTAATGTAACGATTTCTACATCACTATAGGAAATGAAAAAGAAAAGAACTCAGTAAAAATAAGGTTTGTTATATGGTTTAGAAAACCGATTTATTTGTCTTGAACTCAGTCTCTTGCAACAGCGAATATCACAGTGATTTTTTTTTTATTTTAGCTCTGTCAGTAAGGCAAATTCTTGGCAAATTTATTTCCTTTTGCAAAGTATCAATCAAATTCACACATTTTACTTAGCTTGAACTACTATGTAAAAGCGAAAAAAAATGAAATAGGTATATAATTTATTTAAAACAATATTTGAAAAAAATGTGATTTTCAAGGTATATTTTTACGAAAATTATGCCACAAAACTCTATTCGAAGAAACGTAACTTTTTTTCATATCATGTCATCTAACCTCACTTTTCACGGATTCATAGGTATTACTTTTTAAATTTATCGTCATACCTGTCATCACTTGACCTGTGCCAAGATCAATTGGGTAGTATTAGATATGCTGAACCTACCTTCACAAATAGAATTTACCACATTTTAATAATAAAAAAAAATCCCAATGTTCCAACATTTATGGTCGTCACTGCACTTATAATAGACGGTTTGGTAAATCAAAAATTGTTCTATAAAATTCACGTTTCATACATACATAAGTGGAACTGTGCTGAATAACTATCTCAATGATTCATCAACACCAGTGTGTGAAACAAGGAATTTTATTACCAGATACCTTAAGAACTGAAATTACTGCGAATTTTTCATTATTTTTATATCCGTTTTTATTATTTTTCACTTTCTCTCTTCATTTTAATATTCCCGTATCTTTCTCTATAAATATTATTGAGGTTAGGGCGCCAATAAATTTTATCAAACGTGGAATCGGTGTTGATACCAGAAATATCTCGTTATCTGCCTGAAAATATGTTTGTCATTAAAAAAAAGAGTTTACTTTTCCTTATGAGTAAGAAGACCGTAAAAGCCCTACAACATTTATCCAACTTTTTTTCAATATTTTCAAATCAGTGCTGTTCTATAGAGGGTTAAATATCGAGAGCAGTGCTTAAAGGTAACTATATAGTATACTATTAAACTAACAATAAGAGAAAATTGTTTTCTGTATGGGCAGATTTATGTGGATTGCTTTAATTCAAATGCATTTGATTCGCTTTGAATTTCGTATCTTGAGAAAAAAAAAATCGAATAATTTAACAATAAGAACAATTAAAGCGCGGCGCTCGTGTTCAATTAGGATTTTGTGCTGGTATGCTTGATAAACTTTGGTCTAAGATCGCAGGATTAGCAAATTATACCAAATAACTTGAATGCATCTACCGCTAGTTTTATTCATGTCATTTTTTTATTTTAGACTCTTTAATGTATTTAATGACATACGAACACAATCATGTTTTTTGTTAATACCCATTCAAGTTCTCAAATATTCACCGTCTGTTCAAAATATGCCCACTAGTTGCTAACGAAGAACTTATTTATACATGTCACGTAAAACATACAAATAAAGGAGATAACCATAGAGTCAAACGCGGAATATCAACAAAAAGAAGAATCCATGCAGACGTAAATGAATGTTTATGTTTATGCACAGGTAAAAATACATTCAGACGGTTCTGAAATCAAAAATTCAAGTAAATGTGTTGTTAAGTTGAATTCGTATACTAAACTCCTGCTATTGCAGTTTAATTAATACAACAACAAATTTAACAACAAAATCCAGCCTAAAGAGCCTAAAGATTGTAAAATATTTTCATTTTTTCATTCATTTTCTGAAATATTTCGTTATATTTTACTTTAAATAGAATAATGTCGTGTTTCTTACCTTATTAAATTCCATATACATAATTTGTTTGACGCCCACAATCCCTTAATAACCATTTTATGAACATTAACCAGTTGAATTTTAGTATAAATTACTAAATCATATTTCAATAGAGAGTAGTAACTTAAAGGAACAGTTAAAATATGTTTTATAACAGTGGGTAATTTGGTATAATACATTTTCGTTTAGTTTCTACCTATATGCTATAATTTACAACAAAATTTGTATAAAAGATTATGTTTTTAAAACATACATGGCGTCAAACACTTTTCACTGCTGCAGGATTAAAGAAAAACACGGCAGATCTTTTGTTTTCACAACACCGTTAATGTAATGCATGGATACATGCATTCAAAGAAGAGTACTTCTGGTTGCATAGCCTCTACGTATTCCTTTTCATTACATCTTCCGGGGCACACTCTTCCCATTCGGATCATAGCCAGCCGAATAGCTATAGGTACATTATTTTAATCGTTTCTTAAATTTAATAGAACCAGGCATTTGTAGATCCTGTGAAAATTACATACGCGTCGTATTTCGCTTTACTAGTGAGCACAACGGATATTTGTCGATTAGGTACTGACATGATCGTCGATAGACTGTGACCAGGATATATGGCAATAGTGTCTCTGATGGTATAGTCTGTCCATAGATAAACGATTTGACTTATTCACTAGCCCTCGAACTTCAGTAAAGAAGTATTTACCCAATCCTTCGAGCACGGGTGATTCACAGGGACGTATTCGCAAAGATTATTATACTAAACGTCTTTTATAAAAACTTTTATGTTCGATTTTAAAATATATGATATGCATATATGCAGGGTGAGTTTTTTATATCACAAAGTTAATTTATTAAATAACTGTTAGCTGAATTAAAATTTTAATAATTGGAATACATATTGTTGTAACAGCTTCATAATTTGAAAATATTTTGAAGTACACCGAGTGATGTGTACGCTTATAAAGAGTGATAATATATTTTTTTAAATGGAACATCCTATATATAAGCAAGTTACTGTGTTTCATATTAAATCCTGAATATATCTTGCTATGAATATTTTTTGAAAATGGGTTCGTTTTCCGTTTATTCTCAATTCTTTTTAAAAAATGGCGGAATCGCATCTGCGGATTTATCTGATCTTGTTCCAAATGCTCAAACGGTATAAATTTGGGCAATCAGCTTCTGTTGTGTTACAACATAAAGTTCTCCGCATTTTAAAACCACATTAGTGTGATCGTAAACCAAGGTTCCACTAGAAAACTTTAATTGCTGAAAACTTACCGCGGCTACGATGCAAATTAATTAACACCCAATATACTGGGTGAGTTTTTTATATTAAGACAACAGAATATCTCTAAAACACTGCATAGACAAAAGATCTTAATAAGATTTGTTATAATGTAGGGGGCTCATTGAATGGTGCCAAGCCTGGGTCACCCCTCCAGAGTGGGAGGGGAGACAACTTTGAAATCTTAAATGGGAACCCCCATTTTATAATTAAGATTCGGATTCTACGATCTACACTTCTCAGCTGTGTGCAGGGCACATTTTCGAACACATTTTCTGAAATGGGTATGATAAAGTAAAGTTCTTCGTTGTTGAATGGTTTTTGAAACGTTATTTAATGTTAAAATAAAAAAGCACAAAATCAGGTTTGCTTGCTTCTCTTTTTTGTGTATTTTTTCTAGACGTTCACAATCATGTTTTTTGCGATTACAGCGCAATCTATTACGAATCGAAAAAAAGTTTCAAACAAAAACTAGCATACTTGATGGCGTAGAATCCGAATCTGCAATACAAAATTGGGGTTCCCAGTTAAGGCTTCAAAGTTCCCCCCCTCCCACTATGGAGGGCAGGTGGAGGGGAGGGGGTCGAGTCTACAAATTGAAGTTTTAGGGAAAATCATGAAATGGACATATGAGTTTTAATCGATATTATTTATGTACATGTTATTAAAATTACTTTATACAACGGTAAATCTTAAAAATACAGAAAGAAAAGTTAATAAGGCTACAATACCTTTACAAGTCTTTGTAGTGACGTTTGGTACTTTTCTAGCTGTGAGGTTGAGGATTTTCCGTTTTTAACATCCAGCAGTAGTCAGCCATCATGTTAACGTTCCAGCTCCCTTGATATATGCGTTCCATTTCTTTTATATCTTGGTGGAACCGTTCTCCTTGTTCCTCACTTATTGCTCCAAGATGTTCCGGAAAATAGTCCAGATGAGAATAGAAGAAAATGAACTGTTGTTCTGAACTCATGTTGCAGCCCAACAGTTTGTAGTCATTTAAAAGATTGGCAACAATATTCTTGTAGTTTGGATCTTTTTTACTTCCTAGGAAACCAGTTACCACTTGTTTAAAAGACTTCCTGTTTCCTTTCCTGGTATTCCATTTTCAACTCCAAGTTTTCATCCTTCATAAGTTTCCTTATTTCAGGACCAACAAATACCCCTTCTTTAAGTTTTGCCTCAGAGAGGGCGGGAAACTGCTCACAGAGATATCTGAACAATCTTTGAAGTTTTAAATATATTTGAATATTTACCATAAATAATGAAAGTATTTATTAATGTTCGGCACATTTATTTGATGGTTTTGGTAAGTGACTTATGGGCACCATAGAATCTCCTAAGAGTCAATAAAGAATGTTTATCAAAATTTAGCATTTAAAACTGTTTTAAAGGCAACGTGTAATCAAGTATTCGCAACTTTGTAGCTTATTGAAATAATAAAATTGCTTTCCTATTACTGAAAGATAAAATTTCTAGCATTGGGTGCTTTATAGTCTGTTGTTAAATTCACTTGCGTTATTTATTGCTTACGGCGATAATTTAGCTGTTTCTCTTTCGCAAAAAACAATGAATACGCCCGCAGTAATAAATAGGTAAAATAAATATATTATCGCGGACGCGCAACCCTTTGCCGCGGCGAGGGTGGTAAAAAAGAACCATGCGCGAGGGCGTAGAAGGCGAACGATAAATCATAAAAGGGGAGCGGAAACGCGGAAACCGAGTCCATAAAAATAATAAGTCAGCTTTTTACATGGGCGGCAATTAGAACTGAAAGATGATCAGTGCATTATCTCTCTACCCCCGAGCTCTTTATTCGGACGACGGTTCGAAGTTCCGGTTCCGGTCGTCCGTCGGAACAAGATTTAACACTCTCGCGGTTATGATGCGTGCGTAGCCGCCGGCCGCCCCGTTCTCCTTCCCCCTCCGATTCTTCCTCGCCGAGGAACGAGGCAACCCCAAATTCACTTACGCACGCACATCGTTACACGTTCCTCGATACAAATTAGTTTTTAATGGAAACGGCGCTCGTCGCCGTCGTAATCGACTTTCTACCTTTTAAGGGACGGACGGCTCGCGAGACTAAACAAATAAATCAATTCGACAGTAACGAACGAGGAAGTTCCGATGATGATTCGTATAGAAATGCGATTTACGAAACACTCCACACGAATTATATTGAATAAATTCACATTTACGAAAAGAAATTGTTAATACAACTCTTTGGTGCAGAAATCTTTACGATAAATACTCTAGCTATTTATAATACTGTTCTGAAATTTATTCTAAACATTAAGGCGGGGTTTGCTTACAATTAACCCCTTAAGCGATTATTCTGTATATACAGCGTATTCCACGTACACTGTAAAAAAAGTTGCAGTAAAATTACATGTAAAATCGTTGGTAACAAAGTTGCCTACAATTTTACAGGTAAATTTGCTTCATAAGGTAAAATTTCTACCATCTAGTAAATTTCACATGCTGATGTGTTTTTCAAAGATTGTACTGTAAAATTCATATGTATAATATTTATATGAACTCTATATTTACCGAACACTGAAGTAATTTTCATATGTATTTTTATAAAGAGAGCAAGCAATTCACCTAATTCTTTTATAGCACCTAATAGGTCATACTGAATCGCTTAACCAGGGATCAAGAATTAACACGCTTACGCGAAACCTACGATTGTTTGTGACGTAAATGATATCATTGAGCCAATAATAAGTTCGACAAACGAATAGAATTACCTACGCGCATAGATAAATAATCCAATAACCAATCACATTGCCACGTATGAATTTCGTATTTTCCATATTTATAGTTTTACCCGAAAATTCAAGTAAAAACAAATAAATATAAAAGATCCTCATATTTTTACAGCAAAATTAATAGATCACTAGTAAAATTACTTTTAAAGTGCACTAAATACCCAAAAAATGTCAATTTTACACTTTTAAGTAAATTTTGAGAGTAAATACAAAATTGTACATGTTTTTTCCTGTATTTTCCTTTTGAATTTTTATTACATCTTAAACTTACATGAAAAAGCTATAAATCTTATCGAAATTCCTTTTTCCATGTTAAATATTCTAGAAAAAGCATGTAAAATATAATTTACATGATTTATTGTGGTAAATTCACAACGTTATTACATGTAATATTCCTGATTTACCATGGCAAAATTACTGTAATTTTTTACAGTGTAAGTGGTTCATTAAAAGTTTATGATATTCTACTATTTACTTATATTTGAGATTTTAGCACCATTATATGTACGATTGGAACTATAAATGTGAAATACTTTTACCAAAATATCACTTCCGGTTGACCGAAATGGACGTCAACTTTGTTATTTTAAATAAAATGATATAATTTTTTATTCATTTTTGGATTCTGCGGCCATAAATACGTCAGTCTTTATTAGCTATTACTATAGCTACATGTTGCCGTTTTTGAGTTATTTAAGTTTTTCTTTTTTTTAGTAATAATCATTGCCTTATTCAGAAATTAATATCTCGATTAATACTGCAAGTAGAGACTCCAAATTTGCTATGTTATGAATGTAGATATAACTCTAAGAAATGGTACGCACACTTTACAATCTAACATACAGGTTGTTCAAAATTGAGAAATCAAGTGACATATTTTCGAATGCAGTATACTCAATTTTTTAAAATGGAACACCTGTATTTTAATTTGAAATTGGGAAGTAAATATCATCCCCTATCATTTTGTATTAGCACTCTCTATACCTATCTTTAATAGATTTTGAGATATGAAGAACTCTTTGTTGAACAATCTAAGTAGCTCTAGGTTTAAATGTTCGTAGATGGCCTTGAATGGGATTAATGTCAAATTCATTGTCTAACCATAAGTGTGTGTGTATGTCATCGTAATTACACTTTTGAACAACGTAATATGGATAGAGATGACTATTTGAACCGCGACATTTTGAATTTATTCTACATTCACGGAGAATGTAATAAAGTATTAAATAGAGCATGTCGTGTATTTAATGACAGATGTCCACACCTTCCACCCATTACAAAGAAGAAATTTCGAAATATTGAAAACAACTTTTTACACTCGAGAACCGTGAAAACAAAGAGATAAAATAAACTAAAATTTTGAAAACACACTTCTAGATCTTCATATTTTCTATATGACCGAAATTATTTCTAAGTATTTTAAAAACCGCGCTTCTACTGTGGCTCTATTAATTTGATTACGCGAAATTCTTCTGATATGTGTCGTAACCCTATCTAAAAGTTGCTCTCGAGATCGCACAGGTGTGGCATACACCAATGATTTTAAGTAGCCCCAAAAATAAAAATCTAGAGGCGTTAGATCCAGTGAACGATGAAGGCCATTTCCTAGGTCCATTGTTACCTATCCATTGGTCCTCAAACATGGCAGGGATCTAGAAGTGTGTTTTCAAAATTTTACCTTTTTCTTTACGCAGTTCCCGAGTATGAAAAGTTGTTTTCAATTTTTCGATTTTTTTTTTGTAATCGGTGGAAGGTGTGAATATCTGTCATTAAATGTACGACATGTTATATTTAATACTTTGTTACATTCTCCATGAATGTTGAATAAATTCAAAATTTTGCTCTCCGAACAGTCGTTTCTATTCATATTGCATTGTTCAAAAATGTAATTACAATGGCATACACACACACACACTTATGGTTAGACAATTAATTTGACGTTAATTCCATTCAGCGCGATCTGCGAACGTTTAAGCATAGAGCTTCATATCTCAAAATCTATTAAAGATTGGTATAGGGAGGGCTGATACAAAATGATAGGGATGATATTTACTTCCCAATTTCGAATTAAAATATAGGGTGTTCTATTTAAGAAAATTGAGTTTTCTGCATTCGAAAATATGTCACTTTGTTTCTCAGTTTTGAACACTCTGTATATTAGAATGCGAAGTGTGCGTACCATTTCTTAGAGTTGCATCTACATTCATAACATAGCAAATTTGGAGTCTCTACTTGGAGTATTAACCGAGATATTAATTTCTGAATAAGGCAATGATTATGACTAAAAAAAAAGAAAAACAAATAACTCAAAAACGGCAGCATGTAGGTATATGAATAGCTAATAAAGACTGACGTATTTATGGGCGTAAAATCCAAAAATGTAAAGAAAATTATATCATCCTATTTAAAATAACAAAGTTGACGCCCATTTCCGGTCAACCAGAAGTGATATTTTGGTTAAAGTATTTTACATTTATAGTTTCAATCGAACAGATAATGGTGCCAAAATCTCAAATATAAGTTAAAAATAGAACATCATAAACTTTTAATGAACCACTTACGTGGAATACTCTGTATACGGGCCAACCGCAATGGACTTTGGTAGTAATTCCAGTAATAAGAGGGCTCAAAGCATAAAATTGTCAATTTTGAGGCATTTACCCCAAAAAATAATTATCGCTTAAAAGGTTAAAGTAATAACAAATGCCTGAGGTCCGTCAAGTTGCCTGCCACACTTTCGATTTTTGAAAACTCAACGATGCCATCTTTTTGTGCTCGTCTTGTGCTGATTTCTGTTGTAAAGAAAAAAATGTACTCTCTCTTTTCTCGAGTTATTGATGACAAAAAATAGACAAACCAACTTGACAATTCGGACGCACTTTGAATTTTCAAAATTTCACTATGTCACTATTTTGTGTTGATTTGTGCTGTAAATAGAAAACCTTATCGCTCTAGAGTTATTGACGATCAAAGATGGGCAAGCCAGCTTTCAGTTACGAGCACAAGTTTGAATTTGACAAATTTAATAATATGCCATGGTTTTTTTAGGCATTTCGAGCACCTCGCCCCTTAGCCACCTATCCATATCGACAAAACTATGTTTAACTTCAGGTAGAATGCAGGACACGATTCAGGACCGATGAAAACACTTAAAAGAACACTTACTCAGTCAGGACAACGGAAAACAGGAACAACCCACCTAGGATTGAAACAATAAAAACCTAAAAACCACGGCTTGGGCAGTTTGCTTTAGACAGCCTGTCAAATTATTCAAATTTACATTAAAATTCAATGTTGCACCAGATTCCGGTAGATAGCGGCCAACAAACTATATAAAACACTGGAACGCGCGCTGTGTACTTAAAAAACGGTCCGCTAGAGAGTTGGCCCCATCTTTGAATGTGGCAAAATCCCAACGACAGGACTGCATTTATACGGAATTTTACTTTTCACATATGCTATTCTCTGTATTTAGTAAGAAATAGCTCATAATGCGTTCTCATATTTTCTATACTTAATAATGTTCTGCGAATAGTATTTCCAAATCACAATTAATCCATTATTTTTTATTGTTAGTAAGACGACCACAATAAGAAGACAAAGCCTGTTAAAACCATCAAGATTTGCATAATTTTCAATCTTATATGTGTAGAAAGAATTGGATTTAAGCTTAATTATTTTAAATGCATTGATTTTATGTAAATATTTATTAAAATGGTTCGTTTTGTCATTTAGTAGTATTACAGAATATTGTAAAAAATGAAAATGTCAAACGGGGTGTATGAACATACCAGAACTGCTATCTTCTAGGCCAAAGCTTTAAACTTGAATTGCTGTATGTTTCTTTTTTCGAGACATGCAACAAGGCATATAGTCGGGGAAGTCGCGTCCCTTTATTTTGCTGCCTGACTGTTAGATTCGTATCCTATATTAGGCACATTTACTAATCATTCCCCATTTTTTCAGACAGTTTAGAGATGCTAATTAATTTTACACCTTTCCGAGTGTCCCAGCGCGAGATGTCCCGACAGCTGGAGTGCTGACTCTACGGTGGCTTTCTGTCACTAAAATACAAACTTGATTTGAAAACATCAACCTTCCGAAAATTCTTGCACTTTTTTGACGCCAGCTCTTGGACTAATACGGTGGTTCTAATTCAAAACCTTAATATGTAAGAAAATGACATTTACTCGTTTTGACAGTACACAATATGAAAGTGCAGTCTATTCGCGTCTATACGTCAATTTGCCACATTCGAATATGGCCGAAACTAGATCGTTTTTCAGATATTGCGTGCACCTGAAAGCACGTTCCGGTGTTTTATATAGTTCGTTGGTAGCGATAGATGCATGTCATTTAAGAACATGACACCTACCATAGACCAACCAACTATATAAAACACTGGAACGCGCGCTGAGTACTTAAAAAAACGGTCCGCTTGACAACTGGCCGCCATCTTTGAATGTGACAAAATCTCAACATCAAGATGACATTTATGCGGAATTTTGCTTTTCATATCTGTTATTTCCTGTTTTTAGTAAGAATAATGCGGTCTCATATTTTGATACTTCATAATGTTCTGCGAATAATTACAATTAATCCATCATTTTTTATTGTTAGTAAGACGACCACAATAGGAAGATAAAGCTTGTTAAAACCATCAAAATTTGTATTATTTCTAATCTTAAATATGCAAAAAGAATTGGATTTATGCTTAATTATTTTAAATGCATTGATTTTATGTAAATATTTATTGAAATGGTTTATTTTATCATTCGGTAGTATTGAAAGAATAATGTGAAAGTTGAAAGCATCAAATGGAGTACGTATACGATGATTCTAATTAAAAATCTTAATATGTAAAAAAATTACATTTACTCCTTTTGACAGTACACAATATGAAAGTGCAGTCTATTCGCGTTATACGTCAATTTGTCACATTCAAAGATGGCGAAAGCCAGACCGTTTTTAGTTACTGTGCACCCGAAAGCGCATTCCATACTTCGTTGCCATAAACCTATGTACATTCTTGACATGTCAAAATAATAGTAACGGCAGGCACGGCTGATGTAGCCTGGTTTATGTCAAATCTGAATAGTACAAAACTATGCAAAAGAATAATTATGTAACTTAAATAATCAATAGGAAGTGAAACGCAACTTTAAAACTTAATACTTCGGTTTTTGACTAAGTTTTAGTATAATTTTGGAAAATATTAACTTAATTTAGCATTTGTTAGTATAACATTTATTCAAATTTAAATTGACATTTTGCTGTCGCAATCTTGCCAACGCAAGGGTAAACATTTTTTTTTCAAAAAGGTCCGGTAAGTGGCGCCAGCGGCGAACACGTGCAACTCATCATAAAGCAAACTGTCAGTTATAAAGAGAGTTCTGGTAAAAATATAGGTATAATTGTATAGATACCTAAACAATTAATAGTACAGTTAATATAAAACTAACGTAAATAATTGCAGTTTTGAAAAATAAATAATGCCTACCATTTTCATTCCCCGTAAATATACGTTTGACTATTGACTAGTCAGAAACAAAAATTTGGCAGTCAAAGCTCTATCAATGCTTGACAAGGGAGGTAGTTCTTAATTGGAACCCTTTATGCTATTAACATAATTGTTTCTTCATGGCAACTCGGACATTTGAACAAATATTTAAATAAGATTTAACTTTAGCAACAGAGATATTTTTCTCCATTTAGAGGCCCAATAAGCGGAGACAACTAACTTCATATAGCACCAAGCAAATAATAAGACATAGAGCCTAATGAATAAAAATTTAAGTACTGCTTCTTCTAAAAAACTATTGCTAATTTTTGTAACCAGCTAATGCTATAAGTAAAAGCAATTCCTAGACCTTTACTGCTATAAACTTTTTAAGCAAATGCCACCTTTCCTACATCTCTGTAGCAATCACCAATGCAACAGGTCTAGTTGACGGATTGTATCTGATGTTAGATTGTCGTTTAGCGATATTAGGAAGCAAAACGCAAGTAAACTATTATCGTCGACGGTATTTTGTCCAATTTACTGCTAATTTTATACTGAAGGATAGGGAACCTTTTTTTTATCAAGTGTTACACTAGAAAAAGCAATTTCTTAATTTGCTCATCACTTTTTAAGCATATGCAATTACTTCTATTTTTTAAGAAAAAAATTTGACTAGAAGTAATTGCTGTACGTTTAAGTAATTGCTGGCAGCAAAAGCAATTGCTTCAGTTTTTATTCATCGGTTTTCAAGTATTTATTTTGAATTTATTAAACAAAACGATTCCTAAATTTTCATTCATTTAAACACATTTTAATAATTTTATTTAAAATGATTGAAATAATATTCCCAACTTTTATGTTAACACTAGAAAATGTATAAATTAAAGTATTTAGTTTTTTTCCTACATATGATTGTGATATTAGATCATGTGCGTGCACCCGAATCAAATCGCATTTTATCTAACCACCAATGTTTATTTCTATAGACATATCTGTAAGCAGTTTTTTTCGAAGATTTATCGATGCCAACGTATTTATTTTTCAATTATGCGCGAGATAGATCGACAAATAATAGATAAAGGTTTATGTAACAGAGAAAAAATCACCAACTGTATCTACGCGTGGTAGGTATTTGTACAAATACATTTTCCACTAGCTTCAATCTACACATGTGTCCGTCCACATCTAGGTATCGCCGCATATGAATTTATTAAAAGATTAGATTAGGAGTTGCTACATATGTGTGCCGTTATGATTTTTTCGGGCGATAAAATGTTATTTTTGGACATTTTACCATATTCGATTTTTGGTGTGATACAACAGCGAACTGTAAATCGTAGATTCTGACGAAAGTTTGTTAGCCTATAAAGGACACTCTTTTTATTGCGGCAAAACTTCAACTTTAGAGGGTGCAATCTGATTTTGAGATTCGATTGAAATGTCGTTTATCCGAAATAACTTTTGAACGGTGAATGTTTTAATGTCGTTTGTTATAGAACGTTTAGGCAGCTCTTTTAGCTGGTGTAGTTATTTATATACAAGCTGTTACAATAAGCGGAAAACGTTATATGTTGTGCTTATTGGAAGGAATTTCAGTAATCAGTTATAATAATATACAAGTTCCTGCATAGTGTGTCAAGCTTCCACAACTCCTTTACAAATAAGTTAGGAATTTCACCAATTACGACTTATACTGTATTATAGGTTGTATCTCGAAAATATTTATAGCAATGAAGGACAGTTTTACCGGAAGTAGATACAAGCTTTATTATTTTAAATTAAATAATCGACATCTTATTGCAGTTTTGATTCCTTGTTAAATTTAAATGGCACTTTTATAAGCATACTCAAAAAAAGTTACTGTGTTGAACTAACAAAATGCTATTTGTTGAATTTTTTTGGTTATTATGATCAAAATTTGAGTCAAAGCAAACCAATTTCTGGGGTTCTATAAAGAAAAAAATTAGCTTGAATTCGTTTAGTTAAATTGCAGTTTGAACTTGTTCCAATTAACAATGAAAGTGGTTCCTTTAAAATTACTAAAAAGTTAACACGTTTTTTCCATTCAACTAAAAACGCGGTTAGATAAAAAATCTGAAGTATTAAATCAAATTACGTTTTGGGTTGTAGAAATTGAAGAATATCAGTACGATAGCAGCACTTCTATTTTGTAGCAGTTTTCTCCCTATATAGCACAGCGAATAGGTTAAATACTTACATGTATTTCAAAAATTGTCTCAGAGATGGCATTTCCCTTATTTCACTTCAGTAACAGAGTGTATTTAGCATAACTAGGGTGATAAATACGTTTATAATATATTAATCTGTCTAATAGGAGTTGTGATCGTTGAAAGAGCAACTTCCTTCCTTTCTTCCATAGTAAGGTCTTGAATAGAGTAGAATATGAAACAAACTACAAATGAGATAAACAAAATCGTTATTATTGCGTTAAAAGAATTCATGAATGGCGTTGAAAGCATTTTCCAGGAGATAGTTTCTCATCGATTTTCGAAATTATATCTCGTCTTGAGCAGCTTCAAGCCAGTGCAATTAGTAGTTGCTTTGGCCTGCCTATTCGACGTCTTTTTATTAATAAAAACTCTTGATCTTCTATGATAGCTGTGTTGGGAGAAAGGTGACGCAAAAGTGATTCGTGACGATGAATATATAGTAGACACGAAAGTATAAAAATGTATGTATGCCGTGCTGTTTAAAGATGTTTTTACAGCTTTTTCGTTGTTCTGTCTTTGTCATTGCTCCTAACGCTGCTTTTTTGTTTTAAGAAAATGTTTGATGCGTCATTTGATCAATCCGGCACTAGAATACCATAACTCGCCTTAGCATGGAAAAGGGCGAAATATGCTTTGCTACCGAATTTGACATTGAAATGACAATTGATGGAGAACATTTCGCAGGCCTATTTTTTTCTTAATGGTCACCTTAAGGGCCAAATGTATTTAGAACTTCAGTAAATGAGTTACAACATATGTGGTTACAGAAAGATGGAGATGAGCCTTGGCCCAGTTTTCGCAACAAGTCAGAGACCTATTAAATAATTAGTATTAAAATCGATAGACTGAAAGAGAAGGAGCAGTTTATTGGCTTATGAAGTCGCTCGACCCAACAGAAACAGGTTTTTTACGGGATTTGTAAGAAAACGGGTTTATAGGGAACCTCCAAACCTATGAAGAAACATATGACAAAGAATTGTTACAGTTGCCAGGCTTAGGAATGTGGAAGGGCCTTTCAAATGAGAACTGGTGAATGGCCTAGAACAAAATGGAGGACATTTCAAAAATTTGTTAAAATACGAAATTACGAAAGTAATTATTATTATATTATGACTCCAACTATAATATTTCTGCCCGGGTTATCAATACCCTTGCCTTCCTCTTTGTAGGATAATATAATTTTATCTCAGAATCGCATGCAAAATTATCATCAAAATCATAAGCATCATAATATTCTTCATTCTGTTCTTTTTTCACAGTAAAACCTTGCAAGTTTTCAAATCTTTGCTTTTCTAAAGTTTCTAATTTTTCTTCCTCTTCCTTTGCAATATCATCTTTGCTTTTTGATTCATAATATAAAGTTCCTGTGGCTTTAATTCCTGTTCTCATATCTCTTACTTCCCCATAACAATTGAGCGATTTGCTCCCTTTCTTCCAAGCTATCTTTCATATACATTGCAAAGAATTCCTTTAATGACTTATCCACTTCTTTCTGTTCTATCTTCATTATTTTTTATAAATCACTTCATTTTTCTTTATGATGTCAAAATATCTAATATATAAGTTTGCCCCACGTTGGGCGCCAAATATGTTATATTACCACTCCAACTATAATATTTCTGCCCGGATTATAATTTTCATTCACATAATTTTTTTGTACATGGCATCTCAAGTGACAAATCAACATCATCAAACAAAAACAGTTAACAAAAATCTCGATTGGGTGAGTTCACATACTAGTGAAGAGTATATATTAAATTGTCAAAATTAGTCCTGACATTTTATTCATGTCAAATAGCCCACTTATTTCTCCTATTTCCTAAAGAATGTCGAAAAATCATGGACTTCAGCTATGGGATTTTATCTTACAAAAATTTTTCCTTCCCGTCAAGAACACACGCATTTGACCCGTAAAAAACTCCTGCAGCAATCAAATTTGAATCCTGTGTACCTGCTTAATATTACAAACCAAACTATGTCACAACATTATTAATGTTAATTCAAATGCGGTTTTGTAAGCCTCCTTTAACATTAGGAAAGCCACTTATTTAATTTTTGCTTGTTTCCAATGGTCTAATTGTATTCTGTAAACAACTTTTAAATATGTCAGTACTTAATATTACTATCAATCTCAAGTCTGGTAAAATGCGAAAGAAATATAGCTGGCGCTTGATAACAAGTTTCTATCGTGAGAAATAAAAAAAAAACAGGGATAGTTGTCTCCAGAGCCGTTTGAGATAGACACAATGATACCTGTATAATTAATATCGAAGAAAAATTAAATTAAGTTATTCATGATATTAGAATTCAGAAATGACAGTTTTCTATCTAATAACCCTGAATTTAGTATCTATAAATGGTCATGTGAATGAAATTCCTAACTTAATTCGTATAGTAGTTATGAAAGCCTGACGTGCTGTTACAGCACCCTGTTTTGTCAGGCCATAAAGGTGAGACTTTTCAAATCATTTTGGTTTAAATGTCAGAAAATATATTATGTCATGGCAAAAGGTAGAAGAAAATGTATACTTCGACTGAAATAGGGATAGAATACGACTTCAATTTTCACTTTTCAAAAATAAAATACTATCGATATCAAGCATATTAAAAAGAGAGAATGGGGCAAGCAATGGGGCATGTGGAGAAAAGGTCTGGCGAAAGAAATATAATTGCTGCTAGTTGAATTAGCGGTAAAAAAAAGCATTTGAAAAGAGATAATGAGATAAGCTAAAGGGAAACGGGGATCAAAATCGCCAAATAAGATAATTTGAAGGAAATAATAATAAGAAATATATTAAAATTAGTAATAAAATTGAACCCATTAAAAAAATATTGAAAAAAATATTGGAAGATACTTTTAATTACTTGAAATGATGACATTTTCAAAAATCATTTAAAAATTTATTTAGAAGTCGA
The DNA here is from genome assembly GCA_004143645.1 of Protaetia brevitarsis. Classification (NCBI taxonomy): domain Eukaryota; kingdom Metazoa; phylum Arthropoda; class Insecta; order Coleoptera; family Scarabaeidae; genus Protaetia; species Protaetia brevitarsis. Next base: position 57,306 of record RXPK01000591.1, read on the forward strand.
TTAATTTGCCTTCCTCTTTGCGTTTATTCAGGTATAATTTGAGTAGTTGAAAGATGAACTACCCAAATTATGAAGAACTAACATATCTTACCTATATAGTAACATTACTTGGTGTGTGGTGTTTTGTGGAATAAATTCATTTTTCAGTAACGTCTAACAATAATATTTCACTTACAAAGTTAGGAAAACATCCACAACCGTTGTGTATATCTGAAGTTATTTGTCATTTAAGCGAACAACTAAATGTTTAAACTTGCATTATACATACATGTACTGTACGCAGATTTGTATATGTCTATGTTAGTTCTACTCTACAATCAAAACTTATTGTTAAAGTTTTCTGCATAAAGCGCCCGGCGTTTTTTTTTTCTCTAAGCGAAGCTTTATAAACTTCTAAAAGCTCGTTTATTTTCATTACCACTGTCGGACGCGCCTTGTCTCAACCCCAACGCGAGGGTGATCCACATGCATACTGGCATATACGAAACTCGGGTACAGTCATATTCGTACACACACAGGGCTATCGTGGATGTAAATATGTTCCAAGCAGTCCACAAAAATATATTATACCGCCTGGTCATGGTGAAAGACTAATTAATTTTAATTTTATATTAACGCAACTTTGACTTAATTAGAGAATAAATCTTTATTTTGTTCAACCTTACATTTTTGATTTGCAATTAAACTGTAATTATAATTACTGAACCGGTAATTTAATCTAAAACAAAATTTTTAGGTAGTGTGGCAAGGTCACTAGTATGTAAGCATTTTTTGGTTTTGCTCATCCAAAACCCTTAATTGATTCGAGCATGGGATTTTTGAAAGGCAATTCTAAAGAATGTTTTTGTAGTAATATCACAAGAGAGGAGAGAGAGAGAGAATAAATTGAAAATAATTTGGCCGAACCTCAAAACAAGTTTCTGTTGGGCGATAGAGAAGCTATTATCGACTGGAAACAGATTGGAAAGAGGTTCTAAAAAATTATCCTCTAACTCTTCTTGTGGTATTCGATAAATTTTTTTTTTGCGCCTCCGTCCAGAAACACTCATTTTGCACTACTTCTAAAAGCGGCAAGGAAACTATCGTTTTCCCGCGTAGGCAGGCAAAAATGTCACTAAAGGTTGGCCATACTAGATTCCGCATGACAGACGTGTAATAAATTGTCATTAAGTTACTGTTCAACCATGCTATGATTAACGGGTGTCTTCATTGCACTTATTATTAATAAATAGATATTAAACTAGAAAGAAAATTACAGAAAAAGATTTGTTATGGGAAACGTCAAAATACTAAGGTATGTAACATGTGTGCCTACTTGTACTGTCAACTCCATAGTGTCAAAATTTCTTTTCTATTTTCAATTCAAAATTAAGATTTGTCGATCCAAAAAATATTGTGTATCACACGGCCAGAAACTCTTTTGCGAGTATTCCTACAAACCGTACTCATACTCGCAAAACTGTAGTGTCCAGCCTAGTGATACAAATAACTATTTTGACACTATAATTAGAAACACTATCGTAATGTTATATATTTATTTTAACAAATTAAAGTCGCTCAGCTCACTACGTATAAACAAATTAAAATGAAAAGCCTAAATTACATTAAAATTTTGCACATCAAAGGTAAAAATATTATAAATGTATGGTGTGGATAATTTTTTCAACATTGTATTTTTTTAGGGTATTTATTGATATTCATTAATATATATTAAAATATCAATAAATTAGATGAGTTGTAACCCGTAGTTTTAACTGGTAAATTATTTTACTATCCTAATAAATATGATTCATTTTAAGCAGAGGCTACTGTCAGAAAAATCCTGTCAGTTTTAATATCATTCCGCCCATTTAATAATTTCTTAACAATCAAACTGATATCAGAATTTTGGGTATTTGGTTTGTGCTCCACTTTGTGTTGTTAGATTGGATTACATTCCATGCTTTGAGAGACCAACCCGCGATTTTTTATTTCTTCTTGTTTTGTAAAGTCTGACGCACACTGAGAAGAAAGGCTTTAAAGAAAGGCTTTAACAATTTTTTTACCAAGATATTAACACCAAATCGACAGTAATAACAATATGTATTAAAACTTTTAACAACTAGCTGTAGTGTTCGATCCTGAAAAGTAAATAATAGGGAATGATCAGGTGGATATCAAGTTTTATTGGTGCGTGGTTGTTTATTTGATATGGGGTAAACTACGCACATACGAGTTAGATCTTGCCTAAAAGTGGTTAGTGTTTAGTGAGGTTATGTATCATATTTGTGTGTTTCATTATTATTCATATTCATATAAAAGCAGTCATAGATATGGTATATAGACATAGTTATTAACAGATTGGGGGATTTGAAGAACTAATGTAAATGTTTGACCCCAAGTATCTATATATTATTTAAGTATTCGAGTTAGTAAATTGCTATTATTGCTAAACATTATATTTCATTCTCTCCTACAAACTGTATCTTAGCAATTGCTGCCAGAGTAAGATTTTTCCATGGTTTTCCCTTACTCGTTAGCGAGTACTGGGAGATGACTATAGTCGTTGCATAGGCGCAAACATAAGCAACAACTGATAGCTGTGCGATATATTACATTTTTGTTACTATTGTTAATAATAATAGGAAACTTATTTATTAAAGTAGGAACATTTCAATTGTTATGGAATCTATATTGTACTTAAAATATGTAGGTAGCCTCGTGTAGTACCTTTAGGTGGAGCACCAGATTTAAGATGAGTTATAATTTTTAGCTTTTCATAAATAAAGTGTATCTGTACTAATAACTTGTATTACTTCCTATATAGTTTTTTTTCTGCGGCAACATCTTCAATTAGTAACACAAAGAACCTATCTATCTGTCCACCTCTTTCACACATACACATTCTACACAATTTTATTTCATACAAAATAATTTGTCATATACACTCCCACAAAAAAAAAATTAACAAAAGCAACCCAAGTTCTACATAATATTATTTTGTCATAATTTTTAGAAATATTTGGCGTCACTTCTACTCAATAATTTCTGATAATTACCCAGCTGTCATTAAACTAAATGAAGTATAAATATATACATAGAGTAACAAAGAAACGAATCAGAATACAGTTCTATAATATATTCTATAATAATTAACTCAGGTATCATGAAGAAACTACCAGATCTACGGACTGTTTGTTAAATTAACAAAAAGGCTTATCCTAAATAAATAAAAGTCATTGCTAAATTAACACGTAAAACGTATATAAAATAAGCTATAAGTATGGCTAAATTCATACATAAGGGTATTTAAAATAAATAAAAATTATTGTTAAATTGATTTCGTATTTGATGTAACTTATATAACATTAAAAATGTATTTCATAAAGCTTTAAAACTATCTGATAGTAATTTGAAAAATAAGGGAACGTTAATTTGAATATTTTTTTTACAAAGAAATAATATTTGATTTAAATACATTTTGTTTTTGTCTCATATCTAAATATGAGACAACTTAATATATTTCTATTAAATTTTACCAAAATTTTTCCTCATTACAGAGTTTTATTATTTCGAAGATTGATTCTTTATTTGAAACTACTTCATTTTTTGTAACTTCGCTTTGTGTTTTTAGCATCTTTTGCTTTATAATCTTTTTCATTCAATTTTTTAAATCTATATTCTTTCAAAATGTCAGCCAATTTTATTGTGAGTATATTTTCGTCTAATTTGTAGTTCCGTTCCTTGCAAAAAAATTGAAATTGTTTTTAAATAGATACGTTAATTAGTATAGTCCATGTATTTTTACAAAATGGTAGACGTCAAACGGGAAAGAACTACATTATTATTCAATATAAAAAATAATTCAGATTATCCTCACAGTAATAATCTAAGTAGATTATTCAAATTAGAATAATATTTTGATTGACTAAAAATTACAGTTTTAGACACAACCAAAAATAATCACATAAATAAATATATTGAAATCCACATTCAGTTATTAATTATCGCTACAACATACTACATGAGGATTTTTTTGCGGATTATCAATAATTCAGTGCTAAAGCCATATAAAGATGGTACTTAAACACAATTACTTAATGACAATTATTATAGTATTTATGATTGTGTAGACCCACTTCGACCCACTATAATAACAAAATCGAGAGCTGGTATTAAACGGGCTTAAACATAAAGTTTTATATACACAGAGGCAAGATTATTTTTTGATAATCACCGCTTATGATTGAAGTGCTTTTACTCACAACAAGTGTCAATAGACTAGAGACATGAGTGCTGGTTGGAAGCTCGTATTAATATTTGCATACATATGCTTATACAAACAGGCATGTTTGCTTGGATATTTTAAAATACGTCATTTTGTAAATAGAATCTCAAAGCAAGATGCTCTTCCTGGTATGTCTAAATTTAAGGTGTCATACATACTTTAGTCCGTAGATTCGAACTAAATTTAAGTATTGAAAGCGTTAGCAATGAGGAAAACTTGTCAATGCAGTACGTTTTTATCGCCTATTGATGTATTGGAAATGTATGCCATTAGCAATTCAGTATCTAATAAGAGATCTTCGGACATTGATGGGATTCCATATTGGTTGTTGAAAGGGGTTGCACAAATTATAGTTGAAACCATGGTATATATCATAAATGTGTGTTTCTCACCTGGAGTCTTCCCAGATGCATTGAAGATTTCTAAAATTGTTCCAATATTCTCAAAGGGAAGTCGAGTACAAATTAATAATTATAGGCATGTGTCTTTGCTCTCTGTGTTTAGTAAGATAACTAAAAAAGCTTTTAATGATCGACTTCAAAATTACTTACATAGGCATGAACTTATAATCATACCTACTCAATATGGGTTTGCCTGGCTGGTAGTCGAGTGGCTTGCACGCTTGGCTATCAGTGCGGAGTCCGGGGTTCAAATCTCGCTCTGGTCAATTACGATAATCGGTTTTTCCGGGGTCGTAAGTTTGATTAGGAGGGAGATTTGGCTCTGAGGGGGCCTGATAAGCTAATCATATAGCTTAGGCGTTACCACCCCTTTTAAAAAAAAAAAAAAGACAAGTCAACTACAGATACCTTTATAACCTTATATAATGCCTTAATTTTCGTATATGATAATCTGGACAAAGGCAATGCTGTGTGTGGAATATTTTTCGACTTGACTATGGCCTTTAAGCTGGTTGATTATAACATAGTATATAAAAAAAATTAGAGTGTTAGTTTAGATTTGGGTAAATGTTTTTTAACCAATCGCTGTGAGATTACTTGCCTAACCAGTAGCGATGAAAATGTAATAAAAAGTTGGCACTCTGAAAAAATAAATATAACTAAGGGAATAGCTCAGGACTCAATACTGGGTCCTACTTTCTTTTTAATATATATAAACAATCTCAAGCAAAATATACCATCTGGAATCCTTTCTCAGTATACTGATGACACTTCATGTGTGGTTTCCACCGAGAGTATCGATGATACTTGTATTGTTCATTCAATGGTGGACTGGTGTGGTAACAATCGTTTGTTGCTGAACACTGAAAAAACGCAGTCACTACATTTTGCATGAAGAAGTAAAGATTTCAGCATAAACGTTAAATATCAAGGTAAGTCCATACCAAAATCGAAGTTCGTCAATTTTTTGGGAACCACGTTGGATCACAAATTAACTTTTGCTGTCCACTCTGGTAAACTAAATGGCAGGCTTGCATCTTTGTATTACATTATATCAAATCTTCGAGAGTATAGATCTCTTGATTCTTTAAAATATTTTTATTATGCTAAAGTTGGTTCGATTCTGCGTTATAGCATTATCTTCTGGAGGCTCAGTAGAGGGTAAGAGTGTTTTTGTAGCGCAGTCGAGAATTCTTAGGTGCATTTGTGGTTCAGCAAGCACAGTTCCATGTGGAGATTTATTTAAACATTTGAATATCTTACCATTGGCAGGTCTATATTTGTTTGAACTAATTATATTTTTGAAGCAGCAGGGAGTTATTGTGCAAAATTCAAAGTCAAAAGAATGACAACTAGGCATTGCATAATTTTAGTATTCCCAAACATAAAATCGAAAAATTTGAGAAAGATCTTTACTTCATGGCTAAAGGTATACAACTCTCTACTAATGCACATTAAAAATCAGCTAGGTCAAGTTTTAAAACCAAAGTGACACAATATGCTAGAAAAACCGTTTTACACTGTTGAGAAATATCTAAGTAACAGTTGATGAAATGGTATTACATATAACTTATGTACTAGTGGGTTCTCGGCATGCAAATAGTATAAGCTATGTGTGTGTAAAAACTTTTGATTTTTTTATTCTGATTCATATTGCTTGTACACCAAGAGAAAAAAGTATCCGCAGAGCTTGGTAGTAAAGAACTAACATCCGGGGGTATGTATTGACGTGAGCCGAAAAAATTACCTACCTATTTTTTTTCATTTATTTTATTCAATAAAGTTAGATATTTACAATATATCCCGTAAAAATTATGTTCACGTCATCTTTTTCTTTACTACCAAGCTCTGGGGATACTTTTTTCTCTTGCTGTACTCGAAATATTATAATATATTATATAAATGTGCATTACTTATTGTATACATACTGACGATGTCTATGTTCATTTTGAATTTTGACAAGTAAATATCATACCATATCGTACCGTATCAAATATCTGTTGAAAAAACACTCAGATACACAGACTTTGTCATTGAGTAATGATGATGTCTAAAGCCCGTCTGACAGGGTCAATTTTAATATACATTTTTTTGTAATTGTAATTCAAGTAATAAAAAATTGAAAAGAAACTTGCAAAGAAACATTGAAGCTAGAATTTTTCTATATGCACAGCCCTTCAATTTTTTCGTAATTTTTTTTTTCGACGCAAGCGCAAAACTCTGCTTTTACTGTCATTGTTGTGTAGTTTTTGTGGTTTGGAGGTTATGTAAACATTATTGTTATTGTATGAAAGTTATTATTGTGTACAAAGAAGGTAAGTAAACTCACCACTGTACCTTTCCATAACTACACACTTTTAATTACATCTGGACTTTTACACCCTTTTACAATATGCGCATTAGACTTGTGCGCAGAAAAATGACAAAAATTTCCTATTATTTTATTGTACATGATAATTGAAATAAAAAATGATAATTTTTTCTGTAGGACATGTTAAAATGTCAGACGGGTTTTAGATTATAACTGCTGACTGTTGTCATGTTTTGTGTATATGAAGCAAAAACTAAAGAGAACACTTCTTTAACACATTAAAGGCTTATAACCACAATAGATATTAGCCAGTGAAAGGTTTATAAACTTAGTATACGTTTAGCTAGTGAAATGTACGCGTTAATAAAGAAAATAACGTTAATGAATTCGACAATTACCGTATGAAATTGTATTTTATCCTCTGACCGAAATGTTGACACCTAACTAGAGCTTTATTTTTATGCAACGCGAACTAAATAGACGCTATCAATTTAACAACAGTAATTTCAAGCATAACTGTCTGGCATTAACATTTAATGAAATCATTATTAGCACCGGCAATTGCGGTTCAACGCGGCTGTTGGCCGTGCGGTCGGAACACGATGGTTCCGGAACCATCACCGATACCATGGAAAATCCGGCATCGATCCTATCTATCACGCAAGGAGCGATCCCCTTGTGTTTTATCGTTTTTTTTTCTGATCTTTTTTCTACGTCCTTGTCTTGTTTTTGACAAGATATTCTTAATAATTTACAAATACTAGGGATGAATGTATCGTGTAAAACGTCTAAGTATATTAGATCATTAAAAAAAAGCAACTTTTTCCTGTCTTTTACCTAATTTGATTAAAATTATTTTACAAATACAAAGTTAATGGTCCCAACCCACAAATTTTTCTTAAGATAATTGTCAGTAAGCAAAAAAAAGCAATACATTTAAGGGAAAACATGCATAAAAATAGAAATACACACCTTGTAAGAAACTATGCCGATTTTATTTTTCTTTGATATATTACTCGGGCGAAGCATTTTATATTTTATGCGAAGATTATTTTCAATACGCAGGGCATCTGTGTAGTGTCCGATACGTTACGTAGAATTAATTTTAGAAATGTCTATCAACAGTAGACGCTGTCTTCCGATTGTTTCCGTTAAGTACATATGTGTGTATGAATATACAGGGTGAGTTTTTTTACCTTGAGACAACGGAATATCTCTAAAACACTGCATCAAATCAAAAAAAGATCTTAATAAGATTTGTTATAATGTAGGGGGCTCACTGAATGGTGCCGAACTCGATCCTCATTGGTTGCGCCAAGTTGAACATCAACATCCTTGGAGCGTAAATGTTTGGTGTGGAATAATTGGCAATAAGCTTATTGGTCCATATTTCATTCATGGAAACTTAAATGGTGAAAAATATCGAAACATCTTGCAGAACGAACTTCCAGTGTTACTTGAAGACCTTCCCTTGGACGTACGACAAACAATGTGGTTCCAACATGACGGTTGTCCGGCACATTATTCAAGAATAGCACGAGAAGTATTAGATCGAGCCTGCAATCGTCAATGGATCGGAAAAGGTGGTCCAGTGTCTTGGCTTGCAAGATCGCCAGATCTTACTTCCCCTGATTTCTTTTTGTAGGACCACTTAAAGTCTGAAGTTTTATACAGAAGTGCCAACTACGAGGGAAAACATGATTGAGCGAATCACCAACGCTTATTCAAGGATTACGCCGGAAACACTTCTCAGTGGTGTGCAATTATTCCAATTGCGAATAAATAAATGCATCGAAGCGGAAGGGCACATTTTCGAACACATTTTCTGAAATGGGTATGATAAAGTGAAATTCTTCGTTGTTGAATGGCTTTTTGAAATGTTATTTAATGTTAAAATAAAAAAACACAAAATCACGTTTGCTTGCTTCTCTTTTTTGTGTATTTTTTCTAGACGTTCACAATCATGTTTTTTGCGATTACAGCGCAATCTGTTACGAATCGAAAAAAAAGTTTCAATCAAAAACTACATACTTCCGAATCTGCAATACAAAATGGGGGTTCCCATTTAAGATTTCAAAGTTATCCTTCCTCCCACTCTGGGGGGTGAGGTGGGGGATCGAGTTCGTCACCATTCACTGAGCCCCCTACATTATAACAAATCTTATTAAGATATTTTTTTGATTTAATGCAGTGTTTTAGAGATATTCCGTTATCTCAAGATAAAAAACTCACCCAGTATATCTAGCAACAAAAATTCCTTGTGTAAATTATTCTAAAGAATATTTTTTATGTAAAATATTATCACCAATTCTAAGTAAAACTATATTTTGTATGAAATCGAATGTTCGTAAAGGCTCAAAAACCTCTGCACCCCATTGTATAAGTTTTGTTGTAAAGCTTAACTGCTTTAGTCACATGTTCCAGAAAGTATGTGTTCTCTTTTTGTGCTCTGCTTTTTGTCATACTGCGTGCTTTGTTTCTTCGAGTTCACGTGAGACGTGTTCGATTCGTCACGTAATTGGTGCTTTTTCAAAACAAGAAAGAACACAACCTAGAAATGCCGTGCTGAAATTGAAACGGCACGTGAATTTTATTCAATTTGTGTTCCGATAGCGCAATAAGAGCACATCGGTAAGTGCGTGTTTTCCACATATTTCCGATCAGTTTCGCCCCGTATATATTTCGTGATAAACGGATTTATTCCGCGATTGTCTGGAGACGAGAACAAGCTTTGTCGATAACGTTTTCCAAGTCGTGTTGAATATTTGATTTATTCGTTTGTTTACTCGAGTTCACTCGTCAACAGGTTGAAAGCGAATCAATGTAAATTCTGTGTTTTTCGAACTTCGTGCGTCGGTCGGCATCGGGTTAGGAAGAATCACGCCTGCTATGGGGTAATTAACGCAATAATTGAGCACGAAATGCTTAATAGAACCGTTGGAAATGATGTATATTGAGTAATTGAGACTATTTATGCTCCAAAAACAACTGACGTTTCATTATGTTTTAAAAGTTTACAGTAAGCATTTCAAGAAGTGTTAATATTGGTTTCTCTTGATCGTCAATTGTGCTTTTTTTATTTATGAATATATTTCGATTGTCTCATAGGTATCCTAAAGGTGCGATTTTGTTGCATCGTCCAAAGATGGCTGTCTCGACAGTCTAGTCTTTGGCCTCACATATAGTTCAAATATGTATCACCATTTTCATCGCGGCAAATCGTTATCAATCACTAATATTCCAACAACATAATAAAACGCCGTTACCAGGGTCGTAGCTAGTAGTACGCCAGTGGTCTGCCCTAGAGAAACATTTGCCTGTGCTAAATAATTCGCAACTAATAACTGAAAAATAAAGCATGGAGGCACCACCAACAAAAAATTGTCAGTTGCAACAATTCTTAATCACGATGTTCTTAAACGCCACAGATTTTACGTCAGGTGCATTGCAGATCGTTCAGTTTCTTGCTGTTAAAGAACTAGCTTTTCGTGGTTCGTACGATATTGGTTAACAAAATAATTTACTTCAAAACTTATTTCAGTACACACTACAGAAAAATGAGAAATTTGCTGAATGTACTAAGCACATTCCAGCAAGTATTTATTCGCAAATCGCAGGGCAACCTTCTCCTCCTCCCCTCCTCCCCATTTTATTAATTATACAAAGTTTTGAATCAGTTTAGCTCAGCTTGCAGTACTTTATTACGAGAAATTAAATGTAGACAAATTTAGAAGCCATTTTAAAATGAAAAAAGTTCCTAACGGAAATACTTATCTACCTAAATATAAATACTAACGCATTTCCATCGGAATTGCATATATTTAATTTAGTCTTTACACGTATACGGGCCACTTGTTTACACTTCTCCATACGCAAAATTATTTAGGTGTTTTTGTGATTTTATATCGACGAAAACATAACACAACACAAAGTACATGAGTTATTTAAGCGAAGATCGTCGAGTAAAATATAATGGATATTCTAAGCATAAACGGACGCATTTCTTACGAAGAATAGGAAACACATTTTTCATTTTCTTTGTTTCTTTACTTAAGCAAGTGGATTGTTATTTTATTTAAAACACTATTATGATGTATTTTTCAGGAACTTATTACATTTATTGTTTCATTTTCATATTTTTTTACCGTGAATGGTACTTCATTTTGAAATACTATACTTATTAATTTGCGTGCGATGTTATCCTAGAATAATACACTACTCAATTTGCATTGAGAGCATAACGTGTTTTTTTTTTTAGCAAAATGCCATTTACACTGGACCAGGATAAATTTATTTTGAAGGCGTACTTTCGAAATGATGAGCGAGGAGGTGATGGGCAGTGGAGATATTCTGCTGTACATTATGCTGAAGAATTGATAATTTGATTGACTCTCCTTCGACATATCAATCGCGTTGTTCATCGCTTCAGAGGAACTGGAAGTGTTTTGAAGGGAAAGTCACCAGGTCACCCATCAGTTCTAACTGAAAATGTGGTGGAAGACGAACGTGCTCGTTTGGATCGCATACCTGGAAAACCATTATGGCAAATTGCACAAGAAATACGCATACTAAATGGTATTATAAAAAGTAATGTACATTTTTTTGTAGGCTTATTTTATGGATCATCTCAGAAAGATGTAAAACGGAAGCGTCATTATCATCCATATAAAATTTCTATCGCGCAGCAATTACTGACAATAGATTTCGAAAAACGTATGGAATATTGCCATTGGTATAATGCAAATCTAAGAAATGACGATGTTTTAAATCTTACTTTTTTTCTGACGAAACTAATTTACCAGGTAAAGTAAATTCTCAAAGTATTAGGATTTGGTCCGCGCAAAATCCTCATGTTATTCGGGAAACGAAATTACATCCTGTAAAAATACGGATATGGGTTGCAATGTCCAGGAGACGTATAATAGGGCCGATATTCTTTGAGGATATAATAACAGCAGCCAGATATAGACTTATATTACATGAATTTGTGGAACAATTATTTGATGATGAATTACAGCTATGCTATTTTAAAAATGACAATGCTACTACTCATACAGCAAAAGAAATAAGAGAGTATTTGCAGGAATTTCTTGATAGCAGAGTTATTGGATTTGAACGTTGGTCCCCTAGATCACCCGATCTTACACTGCTTGATGTTTTTTTTTTATTTGGTCACCTAAAAGATAAAATTCATCGGAACCGCTTACATAATATGGATCAATTGAAAGAAGCAATAAGAAATGGAATAGAAAATATTACAAATGCGCAATTAATAAATGTTTCTCAAAACATGAAGAAGAATGGTGGTTCTCACTTTGAATACAGCATGTAAGCAGTGCAGGTATGTTAAAGAAACGTGTTCCCAATTTTTTAATTTATATTATATTTTTGTTGTAGAGCGTATGGATATGAATCATTTATCCATTATTGTCCATTCAGTACCTCGTATAAATTATGAAGAATGTCTGACATAAGTTAAGATATGACGTAAATGTGTATATTTACAATATATATTGTTTAAACCTTCTATACCTTTAATTAAACCTGGTTGTATTTGTTATCAGAAATATACTGTTTTGAAAAATGTTACGTTTCTCTTTGCGCGGGAGTTAGTTAAATGACTTATACCTTAGATGCAATTTTGGTGCACTACACTTGTTGTCCAGGTTGACATTAGTGTATATTAAGTTGCATACGTACAATTAGACAAAAACCGCACAATGACCGCACGTTACTGTGTTTTATAACTAACTTCATTCGAAACAGTGGATGTAATTATTGATATAATCTTCGTGGAAAGTGGAATAGGGTCAGCACAGTCTTATTCCATCTCATGGTATATTCTACTAACTGAAAATATGAAGTATGTTGCCAACCTATGAAATATAATAATAAATTATACTAACAATGTTATCTCAACAATACTTGTCCAGTATTTATTGAATGGTTCGAAAGACTGTACAACAATTACCAGTGGAGACATCATGGTGTTGTATTCTAGTATCAGTATCAGTATCTACCTCGCCATAGTACATACAGGCATTGTTCAGTTTCTTGTCTATCCTCTTATTGTACGTTTTAAACATCTCATATCCGGTGAGCATCTGAGTGAAGCGGTACTCCACAAGCCCGCGATTATATTTCACTCACCTCCTGATGACTGGAATTAGCTGTTTTGTCGATTGTCTCTTGAAAGTATTATCATTCCATCTCTTGTGCGCACCATTCGTGTGAATATGCTTCCTTTCTCAGGCCGTAAGATCTATAAGTTAAATACTTATAATCAGAGGCTTATAGTAGTATTGGTAAAAACTTCGATAAAAGGCTGAACCTATGAAAATAACGTTATAATATCGGTATAATTGATACCGTTGTAATACAGATATTATAACGATATTTTGTATTAACGTAGTGTAAATCTATCAATACCGGTATAAGTCCTTACCTGTGATAACCTGCAGAGCTGTAATAAAGACTGTTCCCTAGTTTTGCGGCAACTAATGACTGACTACTATTTTTCGCTGTGCTCTAAAAAATATCTAGTTTTTACTCTTGCTTTGTCCAATTATTGCGCTAGCTATCTTGGAGATTATTCCATCCCTCCTTCTCTTTTTTGTTACAAGTAAGGCTTCTATTTTTGTCAGGTGTTAATTTCTAGATCTGAATTAGTGTAGAAACGACTAAAAATAGAAAATCCTTACATGAATAGATGCAGAATGTAATTCTTCACTTCTAGCTATATAGAAATCAAATTCGAAAATAATATTGGATAGCACATGTCTGCTATGTCTGTTCTGTGAATCAACTTATTTCTTTTTGTTACAAATTCTGACATTAATCCAATGTTTATTTCTAGGAAAAATATTAATTATGTTTTTTCTTCCGTTTTCTCGAAAATGGACCGTTATATGAAGAATATTAAAAACCTATCTACAACTGAAGGTGAACTTAATCAATCTTTAATCACTGGACTAATGTATATTTATATACACTGCACGGCAAAAATTCTAGGAACAATTAAAGGGTACGCAGTGTGAAAGCGTGGTGGTGAGAAGAAAGGCGAGTCGAAATTCATAAGAAGCGAATACGGTAGCCCAAAAGATCTCAAAAGCAACCTTTTCCGAACATTAACTGCGTCTTTAAGACATAATGAATGGATTACAATTAGAAATCACGGGAAGTTTGATACGAATAGAGTCCGTAGCACATAATCGAGCACCATTCGTAATCTGTCAACTATTGAAAGGAGAGTGCCCATTACTGCTGGTTAATACAAGGCGAAGAAAAGAATCAGAGGCCACACACGACTGCCAACATGGCGCGGTCATTAGTGACCTATAGGTATGTAAATGATTAATATTCTAGTATTCCGATTACGATGCTGACTGAAAAGCCAGTCAAGCTAGTTTAATTTGCTGCGATAACTGATTTAACACATTGCCTCAATGTGAATTTTTCGTTAACTAAATTGTCACTTTTCGCCAATAATACAAAGCCCTTTAATCAAAACAAAGACTCATGTAAACCAAACCAAAGCTGGGAATAATCTGTACAAATTCTATGACTAATTTAGGGATACCTTTCTGATTTTACTGTTAGCAGTTTTTTTTTTAATCAACACAATATTCTGATTAAATCAGTGTATTTATATTATACTATATGCCTTATCGACATTAACGTTAAGATAACGTTACCAGGCTGCCAGGTTGATTCTGATAACTAAGGTAAATAATGGGGCGTGGAGATAAGATTGTTCAGACTAGACACGTAGCATCCATCACACGATCCCAAATCGTGTAATTCGATCGGAATTATAGGAAAGCTAATTATAATTGCCATTGTTATTACGTACCTATAGGTATACATTATACATCTAAATCGATCACATTTAATTAGCAAATGCCAGATAAAAATCGCAAATATGCGGTTGCTATATGTCACTTTTGTATTTACTCACAATGAATTTTCTCAAAGTAATCCTTATCAACAACTTTGTATTCTTGGAATTTTGCTATTTGGTAATTTATCTCTATAAAAATATTACATTTCCGATACTCTGCTAGTACTCAGATTCACGTATCTTACATAAAATATTTCCAATTGCAGTGTATGAATAAGTTTAAAATCTACATAGTAACTAAATAACTCTTGCTACGAAATCATTTTAGAGTTGGTTTTTGTAGATCATACGCATAAGCAAAGAATTTACAGATACAATTTTGATACCCATAGACAAAAAAAACCAGTTCTCTGAGAAGTAAAATTGTGTGCCAACTCTACCTACAGGTTACGGACAGTACTCCTTGATAAACAAACTTTAAATGTTTGTGCTTTATCTTGTTGAACATGTAAATACTACAGAGTTATTTATTCTGCAGAAATAGTATTTCTATGGACGTATTAATGGAATGATTTTATTGAATTAAAATATCCACGTTAAAATAGAGCAAATTTTGTAATATTTCATGTAACGAATCTTATCATGTGGGGTTACATAATTTGTGAAGTGCATGCCGCTGATTCCAATCACTTATGATGCTAATAGCTTCAATACTTATTTTTTTTCTGAACTTCAACACTTGATAAGGTTATTGAATTAGTGGATTAGGGAATAATGCACTTAGTGTTCATTGTTCCGTATTCCGTAACAAGGAGTCAACTTTTCATTTCCAAAATTTTCAAATAAAAAGTGACTTAATTCCATACATACTTAACGAATGGAAAAAAAAGTATATGCATATAAAACGACGAAAATAGATTAATAATAAAGATAGAAGTAATCTAACTCATTGTCAGCTGTGCATTTAATAAATAGAACCAAACTATTTATAAACGTCTAATGCTTTCTTTGCGTTAAACTGAAAATTTGATTTTTGCGTCTCCGTCCAGAAACGTTTTGCTGTACTTCAATGCGGCAGGAAAACTACAGCTTTCCTGCCTAGGCAGGCAAAAATGTCACTGAAGGTTGCTCACCCTAGATTCCACATGACAGACGTGTAATAAATTTGTCATTAAGCTACTGTTCAACCATATTAAGATGAGCTGGTGTCTTCATTGCACTTATTATTGATAAATCGATATTAAATTAGAAAGAAAATTACAGAAAAAGATTTATTCTCAGAAACGTCAAAATACATACTAAGGTATGTAAGATGTGTGCCAACTTATACTATCAACTCCCTTGTGTCAATATTTTTTTTTCTATTTTCAATTGAAAATTAAGATTTGTCGGCCCAAAAAATATTGTGTATCACACGGCCAGAAACTCTTTTGCGAGTATTCGGCTATCGCCTCAGCCCACAAACCGTACTCATACTTACAAAACTGTAGTTTCTGGCCTAGTGATATAAATAACTATTAATTTATTCATTTTACTTTTTTCATACTGAAGTGAATCAGAATGTTAGTTTTTAATTCATATTGTGTTATTCCTAAAACACAGAATTTGCATTGACCGTTTACTGCTAAGGGGATGCCCTTTTCAAAAATGAATGTAAATTGTCAAAAATATAATGCAAAATAATCAATTAAAATTTTATAGCAAAATTAAATGATAAGAAAATATGTATTACGCTAAAATCAGCTGGAGTTTGGAGTTTAATACGACAATGGACTTTCGCGCTTATTAACACATTTTTTCATCATTTTAAACAGTTTATGTTTTTATTATACTCATACATATAATCCACCTGTTAAAATCTTTATCTATATCCAGTTAGGGAATGTAGCGTAATATTATCTTACGTTCTGCGTGTTATAATTTATAAGAAACACGTAATTTGTCCATTTACTCCTACAATAAATACATCCTCTTACGAAATCTCTTCGAAATATTTCTTAATTAACACTTAATTTAAAAACGTTCTTGTTATTATCTCCTTTCCAAAAAGGAATTTGAGTACGGATTTTTAGTGAGGCATGGAAACCAAAAAAAAAACAGCTTCAGATGTAAAATTTAAACAATTTTATACATAATTTTTTAGAACATTCGTACCGAAAACTCATTTGTAATATTACGGCAATATTGTAAAATTTCAGTGCGAATACCTTGAAAATTGCAGTAGCAACATCGCTATTTTAGATTTGAATTTTATGCTGGAAAATTTAAGTTTTCAATGTTCATGTGCACTTGAAATTATTGTACAAATGTGACGTAAAATTCCGGTAAAACAAATTTGCAAACAAGCTACATTACCTATATACTCACATCTTAAACGTGAATGTGATGATACTTAGACACTCAATTTTCTTATTGTTTGGCTACTTACAGGGTTTTCAAAGAGTGTGAAGTTGGTGCTCTAAAGTAACAATAAGACGGGCAAATATGACAACTTTTAGTATAGCAAACATGTTAAACATATGCAAAATAACGCAGCAATCGAAAATATTTATTATTTCGATGGTACACCCAATTTTTGTTTCTATATGCAATATTTTTAAGCATATATTAGAAAGCACCATGTGCTCAGTAAGAAATTTTAGCGTTTAATTTTGGCTAGTGTATTGGGTAATATTTTAGTGCTGAAAAATATACACTTTTTAGTGCTAAATCTGTACTACCTTAAACACTAAAAATTGGTAAAGACTTTACCAGGACACTTGTTGAAAATATACGCTAAAGCTAATAAACTGGTACCTATAATATGTGTTGCTGTAAGCATAAGCTGCAGCTGAGCATAGCCTAATCTCATAGCGAGATTGAGGGGAGGGAAGGTTGGAATGGTAACAGACAAAAAGCAATAAACTAAAATTTGTATTATCAATGTCCTGTTACATTTAAAGTTAGCTAAATTTTATTTTAAACCACTTTTACTACTAGGTACAATATTTAATTTTTTTGTTGATTAGTTTTCTGGCTTGTAGCAGCAAATACGTTAAATATATTCTACAAGTACAGAAATTGCCGTAAAGATGGCGGTTCTCCTATTTCACTACGCTAGCTTTCCATACCCGATATAAATCTTAGGCAGACACAACAATCAAATATTTATTACTTACCAGATAAATATTTCTTAGGAACTGTTATCAAAATAGTTTGCTATTACATAGGCGCCCTTGATTTTTGCTAATCAATCGCCAATGTGCAACTGATCGAATTATGTTCTTTCATAAGGAAGAAATTTCTTAGGTAAATTACTACTTTTTCAATTAATTCTTTTCATAGGACCTAAACAAATATTTCCGTAGTTCTATTTCTATTTCTAGAAGAATATTTAAGACTAATGCATATTGCGACGAGAAAATCATTTTCTCAGTGTAGCAAAAGTTACACTAAATTACACTATAAGTGTAGACTTTACAATTCGTGAAAAGGTACATTTTATACTGCTGTTTACATTAGGTTCGGGTACATTTTTTAACACTATTAGTGTTAAATAGTGTAAAAAAATTCTTACTGTATTTTTTTTTATTAATCAAAAGATGTTCTATGTATACAGGATGTATCAGATATAGAGGTAAATGTAATAATATGTAGCAGCTGTAATCATATACGATCAAAAAGTCTTAATGCACAGGGGTCTATCTGTAAGCATTAACGAGAAAAAAATATTTTGTAAATGCCGTGGGCTAGAGCCGCACCTGTGCCCAACCTAAATGCTGTCCCGAGTATATCCCCACATACCACTATCATTCAACCATTACCGCTGTTAGTTTTGTGTGGATCGCCGATTGGAGTGCAAGCCACTTCGAACATTTTATTTAAATCCTTCCCGTCTCGAAAAAATGATCCTTTTCAGGACCATTATGATTTCATTTGTAAGTTTTTTGTAACCACTGAAGTCGCATATCCGGTGAAACTCGAACGTCTTACCAGGATATTAAAAATAATACTTTGTAGACTTACATAGAATGCTCTTAACAAATAAGAAATGTTTATTTTATAAAAAGAAGAAATTTAAAGTGCCTCAGTTTTGCTATTTTTACAAGGGCATACTGACCGATTGGCCTTATTCAGAATGACGTTAAATGAACTTACGGCATACCATTAAGAATAATACTAAATGAGTGCAATGTATTTATTCATAATACCACGTGCTTAAGCGGGTGCTTAACATGACGTTTCCTTGCAACAGGCCCGGACTAAAGAATTTTTGACTCTAAATTTTACTTTTTTTTTATTCTTTATGATGAAATCCGGTTTCGGTGGGTTTGTGCTTTATATGTCGTGTAGTTAACACCCAAGCAAAATTTACTTTTTTATTTGATACACCCTGTCATCACCCATTAACAAAAATAATTAATAATAAAGTTATCTCAGTATATAAAAAAGGTTCCATACGTGATATAAATATTATAAATAATTGTTGCCCAATTTCATTGCTGTCAGCTTTCACCAAGATTTTTGGAGAGATTGTTAACGAGAGATTTACAAATTATATACCTACTTAAATATACACTGATTGGTTTTCGGGTTGAAGCCGCATTCTAGAGCTGCTTCTGGCCAACGTTTCGCCCTCAATCGCATAGGACATCTTCAGAGCTGCTACTGCTGTTACCGTTGACCGGAAACTGAAGAACTAACCTATGGTGATGAGTTTATACTCTTTGCATAATGGTTGCGGTTCAATGGAACCTGATGGTTACGGTACAGATTAATGTGAGGATTACAATTGTTATTTACTCCAGCAAATGCTGATTTAGTTATGCAAACGCTCAAGTAAAATGCTCATGTTTTGCAACAAGAATGTCTACCAAACACTTTACTTATGTAGACACTACTGTACGAAAACGGAATACGGTAAACACCGGGAGCTTCGATATTTGCCAGGAAAGGAAAGGAGTATGCAAGTTCGAAGATAGGTTTACAAATGGTTTTGATGTTGTATTTGGACAGGATTATATATGTATAGGTCGAAAACACCTTCATTCATTCATTTTATTTTATTAAGTTAGGGTGGGCACCTAAAGTCCCCTATTAAGTATCTTATTTCCAATCGAGCAGCTTGGTGTTCTCTATAAAGCCCAGTATCTTGCCCAGTGGAAACTTGAGAACCTTCGAGGGCTCCAATAGATCTCTCCCGAAATATGACTAAACTGTTTAATAATTCTGACCTGAAGATGTCCCTTAGTGGATGAAATCGGTAGTCTTCATTAAAGAATTTGTGAGAAATTGGACCATTTACTTTCATTTCCCTACTGCAAGAGAATGTCTTTATTTGTTTTAGCTGCGATATAATTCTGTTATGAATTGTTGAGAACTTATTCAGAGTATCACTTGAAAATGTACCAGAACGGTATCGTATGGAACGTATTGAACTGTAATGAAATACACACTTTCAATATGCATTCGAAAATAATATTCGACATTTAATTTTTATTCTACAGAAATTTGGACTTAGCTTGTTTTTGGAGTTTCAAAAATTCACTCAATGCATTTTTGCAGCGTGATCTATGTGTCTATAAAAAAAAAATGTTTTTCAAGACCGAAGAAGATAAAATATTCAGAAAGATTTTCTGTGATTACAGATCATTTACCTTTTGAGCACATTCATTACAATTTTTTACTCTGGATGTTCATAAATTTAGAAAAGTCAATGTTTTTAATAATTATTATATCTTAAATGATTTTTTTAATTCCATATTTTTCAAAATACTTTGATTCTTAAAAAAATCATTTTTATTTGCTTTTTTTCGATTTGTTACCGGAGCCTGGATTTAAAAGAGCACACCAGTCGTAGATTAGCTACATTTTCTTTTGAAGATATAATTACATTCGGGTAAGTATCCTATCAATTAAGAAATTAAGGACTTAACCATGTTTGGCTTTGTGTTATTTTTTCTAATAAGCGATCGAATATGCAAACAAGTTTGAATGTCACACATTATCTTTATTTCTTTCTTGTTAAAGAACTTAACGTTGTCGGTAAGGTAAGGAAAATAAAGTAAAATACAAATAATTATTATAATTGTGTTTATATTTAGAAGAAATAAATTAACTTTTTTGTACATATTTGTTTTATAATTATTTCTATAATTATTAGCTAACCCGAATATCTACATTCACGCCTATAATCTACTAGTATCTATCGTTATTATCTACAACATATTAGGAATGATTTGGTTTGATTTTATTTTATTGTATAACTTATTTACTGGCCACTTTAATAAATATATACATATAACTGCATTTCAGTTTTCGATCTTTATCACTTATTATATTATATTTACACATATACAAATTGGCCAAATTGAACAGCAAATATACATATGTATGTAATATGTTATATACAGAATTAAAAATTGCGTTTACATACAAAAAAGCAAATTACCTATATTTGTTTATTATAGATTATCGTTATAGAGAAAATATCAGGATTCGAGCCTGCCATGTTACTGAAGAGGTTTTAAAGAAGGCTGCACAGGCCGTTCAAGGATACTTTTTTTTCGATACTACCATGTTTTAGATTGTATCACTCTTTATAGATAATAAACGAATTTAATTTAGTATTTTTTCCGTGCTACTCACAGATTGCTGATAAAAGAAAACATGTTTATTTGACAAATTTATCTATTCATACTGAATATAGATAAAAGATTTTTCATTTGACATGAATTCATTTTCTTTTGTCATTGTATAGTGTACATTTTAAATTATATCGCTTATCGTAGCATTAAAACGAATACACGTACAACCATTTTTTTTTTTTCAATTTTACGATTAAGTCTGACATATTTCATATTAAAAATAACCCCGAACGAAACAATTATCGTAATTGAACAAATATAGAAAATCAATGCATTAATCACTTCTCCCTATAAAATAACATTTCTCTAATAATCACAAAAGTTGCACAAGTTTATCCTTTTTCCGACGATTTCACTAATTCTATCATGCGTTGTTACCACCAGCCCCGATGTGCCTGCATTATTTGATGGGTATAAGCGGGCATCATCATATGCGACGTTGGTATCTGCAAGCTATCGGATGGTTTAGGACCGCTACCGCTTAAACACGGTTTACCATCTCGGACTAGCACTGGAACGGCAACTCTTCTGGGCGACGGCGCTGAATTGTTATTTTGTTGGTCATGCATGCCCTTCTCGTGCATGGCTCTTTTAGTTTTATACCTGCAAATAATTTATAAATAAAATGATAAAATAATTTCCAATAATAAAATGAAGAAGAAATAAACAACTTATTTTTCATTCATTGCGTAATTTTTTCAATAACTGTTTCGACATTATATTTTTCTAAAGCCAAGTCAATTCCATCGTATTTTTCTGTTATTAAAATACCTACATGTGTACAATGTAGGTCAGACGTTTTCCATGATCTGGTTTCTTTTCATTGAACTATATTACTAACTATATATATTTGCTTTATACATACGTAGACGTAACTTAGATAATATCAAAATCGTTTAATTGTATTTTATCATTAAACAAGCTAAAGGAAAATAATCGTTATTGGTACATAATTTCATTTTACATTCCATCTATTGACATACCTTTACAAATATGATATTCATTGCTGTCGTTTTGATATAGATTTATGTTGTACTTTAATTTAGTGGTACTCTTTATTAAAATTGCTACATTTTTCAGTTCTGTATTTATGAATATACAATATCATAAATACTGATGGCTACTTTCTTGCAGCGACTATATCCACTCGCGTTTATTACGATAATACATATATATTATCCAGCTCGATTAGCTTTCTGATGAACTGTGTCCCATGCTTCGATCTTCCTCGTAAGTTAGTCTCCCAAGCCCAACTGTTAAACCAGGTCCCGAAAGGGGTGGGAGGTCTTGGCTTAATTGCACGGACCGAGAGGAGACAACCTCAGCAAAAACCTAAATTCTAGGGTGGCGAACTAGGCTGGCACCGGGCGCGCCGCATTGTATTTAGCTTTATCTCTGCATGCGAAGCTCTGTGCAGGTGGTTTTTTCCCCTAAATACTTGTAGGATCAACTATGAAGAAAGAAAGTTTATCTAATTGACTTAAGCGGAACGACACCGCTAAGAACCAGCAAATGGAGCAAGATCTCTATAGAAAGCCTTCCATTTCCAAAGTGAGAATACCTCACAAGGAAGGAAGAAAGGGAGAAGCAATACCATAACTTCTTCTGCTTTTCGAAAGACAGAGCAAAGGAAACCAGCCCCTCTACCTGAACTAGAAGAACTTGAAGGTACGGATGATCTGTTGTAACGTGATCTGAACGGAGCAGGGTGCAAATGGTACTTGCGCTATCTCAGTGAAGGGCTTGCACCAGCGGAAGCGAGGAAGAGAGCCTAAATACTTAAGCGCAGAGGAAAAAAGACTACTTTAACTCAAAAGTCGCTTAAGAAAAAGAAAGTGGGAAAAAGTACTACTCCTAGCTCCACAAAAGGCAGCTATGCAATGGCTGCCAAAAATGTGGAGAAAATTGTCATCCTGCCTCTGAGATTACCCTCAGTGCGGACAAACAAACGACAGTGGTAAACGCTCTTGTGGAACAGATGTGCGATGGATGAAAGCATCAGATCCAATTCAAAGGCTTCGCTTAAAAGTAC
This sequence comes from Protaetia brevitarsis, assembly GCA_004143645.1. Lineage (NCBI taxonomy): Eukaryota > Metazoa > Arthropoda > Insecta > Coleoptera > Scarabaeidae > Protaetia > Protaetia brevitarsis. The sequence goes on from RXPK01000591.1 coordinate 80,783, forward strand.
CTAAGCTAAAAACTTGGAAGGGAGTGCAGTTGACGACGTGCAAGGGAGATGAAGACAAATCCTTGAAAAGCCTCTAACATTGATAGAATCACAGAATGAATGGCTAATTGTCCTTAGCCATTCATTCACCTTTGAAGCCTGAAGGATGATAATAAGGACCAGCTCCTGAGGGCGGGAATCGACGAAACTTCCTACCAAACCAGCAGGAGCAACGGGTACATCATCCGTTACAGGTTTGGGAGAATCCCCGTGCATGGGCTCAAGAAGCGGCAGAAGGAGGAGGAGGATAAACCCAGCCCTAGCACCTCTAAGGAGGTCCACCCAGAAAGCGATGTGATAAGTGCTGGTAATGTAATATACGAAATATCTTTTCCATCTTAAATTTTCATTCAATTCTTCCACTGATCAAGTATATGTTATATACATATAAGTGACTTAATAAGACTTTCTTCGTATACTACATTAGATTGACCGTGAATAGCACTGAAGATCCTTGGTAAGATGAAACATATGTATGCTAATATCAATCGAGTGTTACACCCGTTTTTAATGTGACATAAGCAATTTGTTTTTAGTAACACTAACTAAGATCGTTCGCAAGTAATAGATATTTTAGTTCTCAGTAGGTTACGATTCATTCGTTTTTTTTTCTAGGAATAATTGAAAATAAAGTTCGCTGACGGATCAAATGTAAAATTGCTTTACATAAATTTTGCGAGTGAATCGCAGTTTTATCACTCTTTCCACGTTTTTAAAACAAATCTATTTTTAAAAATATATATTTTATTTTACGGTATTACTAATATCTTATAAAATAAATGTAGTAGATAACGTATTTTGAAAATAAAATTGACTATATGAGCAAAGCAACTATCGTCAAAACGACCAGTAATTCACTTTGCTAATTTTTTTTCAAAAATTTCTAAAAATATGGGAGGAATAGAGATAGAGGGTCACAGTTATTAAACCATCAATCGAATCTGTTTTTTGTTTTTGGAATTACTTGGTATGTAAAATTACTTTACAACTCTGAGGTTTTGCTCTTATTCTAAACTGTCATCCAGCTATTATCCATTAGTTTGACCAATAATTTTCGAATCATCTTTGCTCTATATACATATACCACGAAAATTAATTTTAATTTTATTCGTAAGCACATATATTACATACATTCAATTAATTTTCTTTTCTAATTTCGTAGTATTGTATGTAATATGGTTTTTTTTAAAGTTTCAAGTTTGTATGTTTGTATATTTATAGTTTTCAAGAAAATAGTTGTTAAAAAGAAAAACAGAAAGAATCTTTTTCGTTAAGCTATGTACCCTAACTAAATCAAAAAGAGTTATATAATAATAATATTTGAAAAAAAAAAGCAGGTACCGACGAACTTCGTTAGAGATAAAGTTATTCGATAATTCAATCTGTTTAATAATACTACTTTTTTAGGACCTCAATATTTCGTCATTTAATAATTATGACTTCTTCAGGCAGCAGGCTGCGATATTATAACAGAATACAAAATAACATTAACAAAATGTGTACAATAAATTATATTTGAATGCAATAAAAAATTAAATAATTTTAACGTTGTTTTGCTAAAAGATGAAGAAATTCTTGTCAATAAGGAAATGTCGTTAGATATTATGTAAAATATTGTCAAATTGATTTGTATCTGTTTTAAAATTAACTGACTTTTGACTGTCGTTAATATGTAACATTTCTGGAAATAACTGTTTTTTTCTTTGTATATAATTATTTCAATATTGGTGTTTTCATAATCGAGATTCTGATCTAAATCTTGAAAATGTAGATACAATGAACGTTTACCTATACATACGACTATCATTTTTGTGTTGAACTAATCGATTTTTTAAACATTTGGGAAATATAGCAACCTTTGCAATCACGGCAGAAAATGTTATATATGTGTCCTGTTTTTAGTGAAGAAGCCAAACTAGCAGTTTTTCAATTTATTTTAACAATTAATTCACTTTTATTAGTTTTAACCTTCTATTAGCTTAACTGCAAAAATAAAAAATTGTTGAACTTTTTAATCAATTATAACAATTTTATCTATTAATTAATAGCCTGCAAAAGACTGAAGTTGTAGTTGAAAGTTTTCCAATAATTAATTGATATGAAATAGAACTTTTTCTTTCTCAAAATAGCCTGCTTTTTTTGTTTACCGAAAGCTTACATATTAATGAAAAATCCAGAAGATAATTTCACATTCCCTTTTTAAAATAGTAGCTCATAAATTAGCAATTCCTACCTGTGATTCTGAAACCATATTTTGACTTGCGTCGGCGTTAATCTTATGATGGACGCCAGATGTTCCCGTTCCGGTGCGGAAAGGTACCGTTGCTGCCGAAACCGCCTTTCCAGCTCGTAGGTTTGCGCTTTCGAGAACAGAACTCTTCGCTTCCGCTTCTTGTGGCCGGTACTCTGCTGCTGGTTCGCTTCGTCCTCGTCCTGATCCTCTTCCGGATTCTGCAAGCCGGAATCGCTGCCGTGATTGATCGGAGTTTCGGAGGGTATCGACCGTTCCGATATCGAAGGACTGGTACTATCGGGACTTAGTTGCTGGTGGTGATGCGGCGGAGTTATACCTGCAACAAACAAGAAAACGGGGAATGATAATAATTTATGCATGAATTATTTCTGAGCTCTGAGTATTTATGAAAAATAAAAAACAAAGCGTTTTTAATATCACCTCCAACTTGGAATTCTATAGATAATCGTACATTACTCCTAGCGAACAAATGCGAAACTAAGATTTAGAAAGGTACAGACAGGCGTAGGACAAATCTGTATTAATAAGTTTCAAAAACAGTGGAATGCTGTATAATACACTGAATGATCCATCGACACACCAATTGAGAGATACTTCAGATCGCTTACTCCTTATACAAATATAGTCCTTCGATGGGAAAACACTTAATGCCATTAAAATTCGATATTAATACTACACAATCACGCACTTACTTGTTAAATAGCAACAACTTATGCTAGTATTAAGAGAACTCGTATTTTGAAGTACAATAATTTTAATCCGAGTTTTTCTCAAGTGCCTAAAGTATCAAAAATCAGGAAGTTGCTATTATCATAATAATAATCTGCTAATACTCCTGACATATGAGTTAATATGAGCAAATACATCTTTACTTCAAAACGATAGAGAGTAAGCTTTAGGTACTTGTTACTTAATCCAACTTAATTTTTATAAATCGATAATTTTTTTTTCTGGGAATTGTTTATGGGTACATCTTATGTTTGTTGTTTTGCTTTATTACTTATTTCCCTCATTGTTATCGAGTATAAATAGTAGAAATTCCATCAATAAGTTTTCGCAATTTTATAGCTAAAAACATGGAAACTTAGTAAGCGTAGCTTTAATAGAAAATTTGTATTTTATTATGAGTAGTGCATAGAGTTTCCCTAATGTTTCATCTCTGTTTTTGCTTGGGAATACATCAAAACCACCTTCCTGATCGTACGGCTACACGCTCGGTTGTGCCCGACGGGGTTGCCAACCGTGGTGATTTCTCTAATTTTGACTAAAACTTATTTTGTGTAACTACATAAACAGTTTCATCAAAAACATTCCTAATGATTAGCATTGTAGACTATATATTATTAAATTTTTAATTAACCATAAATGTATGTATTTGTCTAACAATTGATTAAATGATAGATATCAATAATATGAACCATTCTAAAAAATTCTCCTACAGTGTGTTTATCATAAACTTTGAGAATTTAGTAGTCTGTCATTCTTAAGCCTCGTTTTCACTGTAGCAACATTAAAAACCTTTCTGTTTCTGCAGCTTGTTTCCGAAATGTTCCTAATGAGGAATATTTAGGAACATTCCGGGAACATGTAACAGAAACAAAAAGTTTCTTAATGCTGCTTCAATAGAAACGCGGCTTTACATGAACTCGCAGACAATAATAGATTAAATTATCTGACTTGCATCAGTTGGCAAATTGTTACAAAAAAGATGTGTTTACCAGTACATACATTTTCTGGACCATAATTCTCTATCACAAAAATGCCGAAAGTAGGTTTTGTCAAAATTTACCAAGTTTTACTATTACATTGCACTGCACTACACTACTGTAAGTGTCAACATTTAATGCAGCGATAACAAATAATATTTAGCGATTAATTAATGCCACAAAGAACAAATTCAGAAATAAAATGGATTTGTGTGTTCTCAGTTTTTTTGTTACTGCTGAAATTAAAACCATATTCACAAACGCTTCAATAGTCAAAGTCATGTACACGCATTTCAATGAAAACATGAACGATTCCAAAAATATTTCTCAATCAAAGGAAATGAAATTGACCAGGTTTGTATAATTATTAGTTTCTTGTTATGTAAATTTTATTTTAAGTTTATTTGTATTCAATGTTTTCATTTCAGAAGTTTAATAAGACATTAAGTGCAGTGTGTGGTTGTTTTTAACTTTTTTTACAATTTAAATTTTACCAACTTTGAGAATCATGTTTTATTGACGTAAGAGGCATAAAAGACGACTATACTTATTAACTTTTAGTAGTTGTCGAATTTATGGCGATTTTTCTTCCTAATGTTGGCAATCCTCTAATTTAAGGTTGGCAACTCTGGTTCCAGATTAGAAATGATCGGGCTATCAGGCGCCTGCCGAGCACTGCTTAGTTTAGAAAAATACCTACTACTTGAGATTATTTACATATTTCGATACTGATTTTTTAAGTAGGAGATATGTAAAATAAATTATAAAAAATGTAAGATTAATGTTTATGACTACATCCTAAAGTAAAAATTATTTCGCTTTTTTACGTATATGCACTGTAATATATGTAAGAGCACAGAATAAATTGTTTTAAACATGTCCTTACCTTTAATATCTTCAACTATGTTTGACAGGAATTTAAAAGAATATTAACATATTTTTTTTGAATTAAATATAATTTATACATTATTACATATTATAGTCGGGAATGTAATGCTAGCGAAGACATATAGAATGGAATATTGATTAATTAGGTAGTATGAACATAAAACCTATATAGAGGATTAGATTAAAATTATATAATAGTCTCTTTATTCAATAACACCAGAAGGTATCGAACAACATAAACTCTTCAAGGCACAAGACATCCAAATATAACAAGAAATTATATTTAAGCAAGAATGGAAACTTTCAAGTAATAATTAAACTTAAAATATTAATTTCTTAAACAATTAGGATTATTCAGGGGACGAAAGTAAGATGAGGTAAGATCCTACGTCAACGCCTATTATACAATTATCAAATAAAACAAAATTAATCAAATATATTTTAATTAGTATATAAATAAACGGTCAGTAAGCCGTTCCGAATGTTAGTTTAAATATTAGATAAGATGTTTCGGCTGTTCATGGATAATCTTCAGATCTACGTCAGTTTTCGGATACTTGTTGAAAAATGCCTAATAATCAATACCCGTTTAATTGTTATCTAAGGTATCTCATAGTAATAATGATTATTGCGCATTTCTCGACAATTATCGGAAACCAGACGTAGATCTGAAAATGCCTATAAATGACCGAAACGTGTTATCTGATATTTAAAACAAAATTCTGAGCGACTTATTAAGCGTTTATTTGTATACCAATTAAGAATTACATCGTTCTTTAGATTATTATACAGTCAAATATGTATTACTTTTTTTTGATCAAGTATTTCATGTATTATTAATTGTACAATATACTAAAGTATTAACATATATTCTAGCGGAATATCCAAAGACATTAGATACTTGTTCAAAAACATGTAAAACGTATTTGTTTTATAATAATGTAATATATATTAAATAAGCGTAAATAGTACTAACGATCTTGTATTAATTAATTAACTTAATTTGAGTCTTAATTTGAGTTTATTGTTCACAAAATGTCGCATAAATACATATAATATTCATTTTAATTATTATGATGCAACCGATGCTCTTCTATAATAGTACTATTAATTGTCACTTTAGTACTGATACACGCATGAAAAGTTGTTTAACAAATACTCGATGATAAAACTTTAATTTTTCCTTGTTCCTTATATAGAAGTTAATATGACTTATTTTCACTTACTTCACTTACTCAAAATATTGGAAATTTATAAACAACAAATAGCCGAACAGCTCGCATTCTTGGCAAGAGGTGTGAAGCTAATATTTAAGACAATTTAAAACTTCTGATTTTTCCGTCGCGTGCTTTAAAAGAAATTGTAATTGCATCAATTTTTCCCATTTGTATCATTTGCATATATATGGAAACATTATCTATTTATCTAATATTCTTAGCCAACTTATTCTTCCATTAATTTCTTTTATTCGCTATTCTATATTTGTTTTCAGAAATAAATACGTGTGGCTAACATTATGAACAACTACAGATGTATATTATAGTAAAAGACCCATAGAATATACATACAACTGGTAGCATATTCCTTATATCGTCGCTGGGGGAGTGAGAGATTATTAAATCACACTTTCAGGGGTGAAAAATCAACTAAACGAAACCGCACGGATTGGTAGCAACGGTACCCGCCTTCAGAAATAAGCAGCTGTAAGAGAATACAGCTGCCCTAGAGCACACGGGCTGTAGCTGTCATTTGTCACAGACCGTCCTTCTTTGCTATCTTTTCAATTGTCGACAACAGGGGTGACAAAATTTAGAAGTAATTAGCCGTAGAACGTGGGGCTAGAAATAGAGAGAGAAGGATGGAAGACGCAATCGCCCATTGTAATTGATTCATATGACAAATTAAAAAAAAAAACGGTAAAAAAAAATGGCGAAACCTCGAAACAGTTATCGATAAATTTAGCTTCCACGCTGGCGCATTTTTATATGGATCTAATTTGATTCAAATAACAAATTAAATGTGTTTCGTTAATTGCGAAAGCAGATAACTTAAAGATACGGCCGTATAGATAGAAATCAGTGCAGTGTATTCAATTTTTATCTAGTGATAAATTCCTTTTTATATATTTATTTAATTTCATTAATTTACGATAAGATCTAAAATTTATATATTATTTTTAGACACTGTATTAAGGATCGGTTAACTTTTATCATCCCCATCAGTTTTTGGCGAAACCGTATCTTTTTCTTACATACTTACACCTCAATCAAAGCGCGTTCGATTAGATTTCAATAAAAATGAATCTTACCTATTTCTGGCGGTGTCGTTAAAGGCCAATGTCTCGTAGGAGGTGTCAGCAGGGTTTGTCCGGAAATGAGATCATGGTGTGTGGGATACGTGGGCTGTTCGGTTGTCGCCTCTAAACCGGGTGTTCTATCGTTGAGATCGAGTATATCGCTAATGGCAAATCCCGCCGTTTGCCTCTGGCCGCCATTTGTAACTTTCATACTATCCAATAGCCTGAAACAAGAGATTCTCTTGTTAGTATAGTTACTAAATCATCTAGCCTACCGATCAGTAAGAGCGTCCCCCAAGGAAGCATTTTGGGTCTAATTTTATTGTTCTACTGTCATGATGAAATGACAGGAATATTTTATCGAAATAAAACTTGACAATGTCCACTGAGAAAGAAAATTTACTGATTCAATTAATAATTATTACGCTCGACCAATTTTTGTATTTACATATGGACAAACCACTCAATTGTTTAAATCAATTACGGAGAATTGGTAGCACAAATGTTGTTGACACAATCTGCAACGATACTTCAATCAATAACCTTTTAAACATTGCCTGAAGAAATTAATTGTTTATGTCAAAGTTTAAAGTATATTTAAGTAATGCACTCAGAAAACGATAGGTGTTGTGTTACATATTAGTACAAGATTTTACTTTTAGAATTTTTACTGTATTGAATAGTAAAATTACGTTGAGCCAAACGTAGAATTGTTTTTTAATCAATAATTCAATCATTACTTCATCTCAATAAATATGAAGCGTAGAATATCTAATCAGGATATTGCATATACTAAAAAGAAACAGGGTTTATCGACATTACATCACTACCATTGCATCCAAATCGCCTTTTAATAGTCACAGCTCCCACTAGTACAGCAAGAGAAAAAAGTTTCCGCGTAGCTTGGTAATAAAGTAAAATATGGGGTAAAGACAATTCTTAGGGGATATATCGTAACATCCGGCTCTAGTCAATAAAATAAATGAAAATAATTTAGATATTTCTTTTCGGCTGCCGGCAATAGACACCGCCATCTGTTATGTTTGTTTGCGGTTTTGAGATAAGATCGTAAAGAGATGTAAACACCCGACTATCGAAAAGGTTAAAATATATCTATTTACCACTACTTGGTGGAAGTATTTTTATATTCCAGATTATTAAATATTAAGTTAAATTACCTATATAAAATAGAGGAAAAGAAAACAAATAGAAGATCTGATTCGTCACAAATTCCTAACTATAATTTGACGATCTAAGATTGTTATAAATTAAAATAAAATTTAATTGTTGTGATCATTTAATAAATAACTTTACTTTTAATTTAAATATCTGCAACAGAAAAAAATGCTTCTAAAATCAATACTTCACTGTCATTATCTATTGATAAAGACACGCTTTCAAAAAAAATTCATATGAAATATGATAATAGTAATTTTTGCGAGACATATTTAAAATATTTACTCTATTGAATATGAGATAAAAGGCTTCTACTCTTGATAAATAAATTCAAGTAGCAATAGGGAGTAGGACGGCGTAATAAAACACGAATTATTAGCAAATACTATGTCTGCATTTAGGCAATCTATAGCTTTAATTAGGAGAGAAGACATAAATTGAATTATTACTATTGTTATCGATATCAGTATATTTAGCAGTGATAGAGCAGTGAGTAGTGAGTTTGCCGAGTTGTGTAAAATATTTCCAAACTTATCCGATGAAAATGTCTTAATTTTTATATTTGCTCTCATAAACACATAAACACTAATGAAATACCTTTCATTCTCATTTAAAGTTCCTGCATTTAACTATTGAATAGTTCAATTTCATACGAAGTGTTTTGAAAGTTTATCTTTTTACCAATAGATGAAGTCAATAAGATATTGATTTTAGAAACATTTTTTCTTCTGTTTTAGATATTTAAATTAAAAGTAAAGTTACTCAAGTAATCACCACAATTAGACAACCTTAACTCGACAAATTATAAAAAAAAAATGTGACAAATCAGATCTTTTATTTGTTTTCTTTTCCTCTTCTTTATATAGGTAATTTAACTTAATATTTAATAATCCAGAATGTAAAAATACTTTGACCAAGTAGCGGTAAATAGACATATTTTAATATTTTCCATAGTCGGATGTTTAAATCTCTTTACGATCTTATCTCAAAACAGCTGGTAGTGTCTATTGCTGGCAGCCGAAAAGAAATATCTAATTTTTGTTCATTTATTTTATTGAGTAGAGCCGGGTGTTACAATATATCCTAAAAAATGTGTTCACGTCATATTTTTCTTTACTACCAAGCTCTGCAGAAACTTTTTTCTCTTGCTGTACGTTACTTGGCAAATATATCAGATTAATATTAGTGAAATAGAACATGCGACATCTTCACGACAGTGTCTATAATACAAGTAGGCACTTCACGAATTTGAAACTAATAGGTAAAAAATTGCTATAACAATGTCCAGATGAAAGCAATTGTGAAAACTACATTTGGGAAACAAAAATTCAATATCATCATTGCAATAGACTGACTGCAATTTTGATTAACCTAATCCTTATTTCTTCATTATCCTCGCTTTTTTTATAATTTTTACATTGCCATTACACAAAATCGCGTCTATACGTATACATGGATGAGATTCCCCGAAAACTTGCAATTTATTAATCACTTATCTAAAATTTCAAAATATTTCACGCTAAAGGCTATAGCGCTTGTGTTAATAAGCACCAAATTTCTTTTTAAATCCTTAGTTTCACGTGAAACATGATCAAAGCTTGTTCCAAAACGAAAATAACGATTTCTTACAAACCGACCGCATGCAATCAACTAATTTTATAGTTCCACTGACATTAAAAATAATTGCAAATAATTGTTTGCAAATATGCAGTTGCCTTCAACCAGGCCAGTGTTTTAAAACAAAATTAAAATGTGCGGTGAAATGTGTGCAGAAGCGAAACCAACATATTTCTCTATATATGACAGAGTGTTAATTTTTTGTTAAATACTATAAAAAGAAATTCCTTATAATAAATTATTTCTCAATGTCGATAAAATCAAATATCTCATTTTTTTTATAATTATCTGGGTAAAGCTCAATTCAATGTAAATAGTATTTTATATCATTATATTAAATTGAGTCTGTGGATTTAACCTTTTAGGATTTGTAATCTTATTAGTACCCAAACCTATGTTATCAAATACAAACTTTGAAGCAATATAATCAAACGCATTAGTATATCTCCTTATTATGATATTATTATGAAGTTAATATCAGACTATCTTATGGTATCGCAGAATGGGGTGTTAAGAAGGTCTTTCCAGTATAAAAGAAAATTATCAGATGTATGACGGGAGTCGATAATAGACAATCCTGTAGATTTAACTTTCAAAAATGATATATTTTCCGGTTGCTGCTTCTTATTTATGTCTATAAAAATAAATCTATTTTTTCTTTGTATAATAACGACATTATGTTAATATAACACTAGATGCAAACTTAATTTTTATAGGTATACCTTCTTATTCGTTCATTTTAACTTGAAAGTTTGCGTTTGTTTAATGCTTTGCTTTCCGATCTGAAATCTAATTGTAGAAGTTTGTTTTAAGTAATCTCTTGAAGCTTTTGTTGTGCATCACTGGCGGGCATAAGTGTTTACCCACCTTCAAAAAATAAGAACAACAATTAAAATATTAATTATATAAATGAAACATCATTCTGCAATTACAAGAAAAACAATGTTTTTGCTAATTTTCTAAAAAAAATGACTTTCGCTTTTATTACAGCCGCGCATAGTCCGTGCATTCTTTTTAAAAGCTTTGGCAATGTTACTAGCGCTATTTTGTTTTATACTTCTTGAAGTTGTGTGTATGTATTTTTTTCTGATGTTGGCGCACATTTTCAAATTTGAAGGTATAAGATTACTTTTTTCCCAGTTAGCAATTAAAGTGTTGTTTTGTTTCTGGTAATGAAAAGTAAGATCTGATTTTAATTCCACATATGTATTACTATCAGTTAAAACATTTGACATTTTAGTCTCGTAATCAGATGTGTTTAGTAAACAGTTTTTTTTGCTTTTATCGAGCTGTAAAACAGTGATTGCGTTTCTTTAACGCTTTGCCTCCCGACCTAAAATTTGCTACGAGAACAGCGAAAACATTATAGTTTTTCTTGCACTACCGGCCATTAATATTATCCACCTCCAAAACATAAAAAAGAACAAGCAAAATATTAATTACATAAAACAAACTTAATCCCGGAATTATCAAGAAAAATAATGTTTTGCTAATTTTCTAAAAAAAAAACTGGCTTTTATCAGAGCCGTCTAAAATTTGTGCATTCTTTCTAAGAGCTTTACCAATATTAGTAGTACTATTTTGTTCCATGCTTCTTGTAGTTGTGCTCAAAGTATTGCTTCTGATGTAGGAGCAGATTTCCAAACCTGTTGATCAAGTCCCTCGCATAAATGCTTGATCAGGTTGAGGTCTGAACTTTGAAGGAGCCATTTTATAATCACAATTTTTCCTCTGCACTCTAATAAATATTCACAGCATTCTAATACCATGTTGGTAATCATTGTCGTGCTAGTCACAAAATTTTTACCAGTAAGTATTCCTCCAGACAAAATGGCATTCTTCTTCAAGATATGTTTTGTTACTATGCCCTCTACTTTATTTAAATCGCCCACGAAGGTGCCAAAACAACTCCAAATCATCACTCCACACTTTATTGTGAGTGTAATGCCGAATTCGAGTGCCTGTTTCCTCTATGATCTACGGACAAATATTATTATGTTTGAGCAGAATATGAAAATTTAAACCCTTTTAATTAAGTTAAATTTAGATACTTTTAATTAGTGAAACTCAACATGCTCTCCAAGTAGAGATTTTTATACTGCGGTACCACTTAACGAGAAAAAATATGTATTTACATTTGCAAATGTTCAGTTTTAGCAGTATTCACAAAATCTACGCAAGTTAGTGTCGACCAAAGCGTAATCGTCGAATAAGTCATCGAGCGAAAAAGCTTCAAATCATCCGCGTATAAGCTATATTTACCATTTCTAAAACAAGCTATCAAAAATAAATATATTAAACAATAGGGCCTCAGGTGGGATCCTTGAAGGACACCCAAAGTAATAACATTTCCAATAGTTGATTTGCAGTTATTAATGGCAACGTACTGAAATCAGCCCGCAATGTACGATTCAACAAGATTCAATAAGCGACCCAAGACACATACATACCAAAATGCTCTAATTAATAATGTGAGGTGACAAACTTTATCAATCTTGGTTAAATTAATATATTGCAAACGTTGTTTGAAAACATTAAGAAAGTTGAATTAATTCAATAAATACCTGTAAATTCTCTGAACGACTCAGTACGCGATTCAACTGTACCGATCTATTGCCCGAGTCATATATTGCATTGAGTCGATCAAAATTGTGTTCACGATATTTTTGTAAGTATTAAAGCAACAGTATTATGTTCAAATAGGATCATTTGCAAGGATACCATATCTGCTTATCATTGTTTAACTTTAACTAAGAAAATTGATTTCACCTAACCAGAACGGATTTATGATAAAGCGCTTGACTGTGACGAACACAATATGTTTCCGAATGCCTTGACAAACAGGGTCAAGTAGATGTTATATATGCGGACTTTCAAAAAGCTTTTGAGCAAGTTGACCATTACGTCTTATTGTGGAAATTACAGCACATTGGTTTTTCGCAACAAATTATTTCGTTACTTGGTTCTTACTTAATGGAGAGAAGGCACTATGTCGAATATCTTGAAGTCTGTTCGGAGATATAGCAACCATCTTCAGGATTACCGCGGGGATCGAATCTTGGCCCGGTATTGTTTCTTTTGTTTCTAAATGATATCAGTGACATCATTAAAAATCATCATTTAATTTTTGCGGACGATCTAAAAATATATCGCGATGTCAATGTGGAAAGGGACTGCGGCGATTTACAGAGTGATCTGCAAGCAATATGTGATTGGTGTATTCGTAACCATTTGTGTCTGAACGTTAGTAAATGTAAAGTAGTATCATATACACGTAGACTTAATCAGGTCGATTTTAATTACTCAATAAACAATCAACAACTTAATCGCCATCAGGCGGTGAAAGACCTGGGTGTTACATTTGACTCCAAACTGACGTTTATTAATCATGTTGATTTGACAGTTGCTGCTGCTTACAGAATGTACGGATTCATATGTAGGACCTGTATGGATTTCAAGGACACTAACTGTACTATGTTTATGTCCGCTCAAAACTGGAGTATGTATCATTAGTCTGCTATCCCACTTACCAGATCCACATTAACAACATTGAGTCAGTTCAAAGACGTTTTGGAAAATATTTAATCTTTAAGCTTGGCGTATATCCAGTTAGAGGGACGGATTATCGCGATATACTTACTAGACTTAATTTGGTATCATTACGTATAAAGCGTATATTACGCTAAATGTGAAATTTTTGTGGAACTTGTTAAATAACAACATAGACTGTTCATGGTTGTTAGGTAAAATAAATTTAAATGTGCCTAGAATAAAAAGTCGTCATTAGTGTAAGTTTTATTGTGACCAGCACAGAACAACTATTTTGGTTAAATCTCCAATATCAACAATGTGTACGAACTTTAACGATATCGCTCATTTGTGTGATATACATAATGATTCTTTTAAATTTATATTAGGAATTATCACTAGTATGTAGTTAACTATCCCCTTTCTCCTTTTTTCCGTACAAATAACCGTTATCTCAATTAAAATTTTGTATTTTTTTTCTTTTTACTATTGTATTCGCTTATATCTAGATAGGTATTTTTTTTTTTCCTGTATTTGGGTTCTACCTGTTGGAAAATAAACTATATTATTATTATTATATTATTATTAAAATTAAACGGTTTTCAAGTTAGAATTTGAAACATATAATAGATTTTAATTATTTACTTAATGGCGAGATGCACAGTGGAATCCAGTATGGAATTGTATCTAGTACTGACACTGACTCCTGTCGGCCATATTTTATTAAATATAATATCTTTGTCAATAGGAATGCTTTTTTAAGGGATGGTGACTTATTATTGGTTATTTATATGATACAAAAGTAAAAAAATATACTCTTAGATAGGCTTAACATTACCAAGAAATGCCCACCACCGGTTGGATTATCACTTTTTAATTTACTACCGCGCGAAATAGCAACCGTGTATAATGTAAACATTTTTAAAGAACTCCTTTTTATTCATAACTAGAGTGGTCAACTTTCGTCTGCGCGCCACGTGAGTACTAAGTTGCACGTATGTGGCATTAACGTTTAACACACGTATACTGTACAGTAACTGGAAAGAACAAAGTTATTTATTTATTTAATTATACATATTATACATAAGTAGCAGAAAATGATATAGGATTGCTGAAAAGTTTATAGCAATAAGTGTTTCAAGATTTTTCTCACTAAACCGCTTTCGTCACCATGATAAAATATGCTTATATTTTGAAAAAGACCGTTCAACATCTACGGATGTAACACACGCATAATTAAAATAATCGTTATAGGTAGAGAACAGATCAGATGCATCGCCACCAATATAGTCCGATTTGTGCCAGCACAATAACTGTTTATCGCATACTGGGCATCACCATAATGTAGGTAAATCCTGAAATTCACCGATATACTTATCTACATTATGAAACAATGGTCGTTTTCTGGGATTTTCTACGCCTGACATTGTGTTACATTTACAATGCGTAAAACGTTAACAGAGAATTGTACTATCTCGCACCAAGACTCGACTAACACTGATACTATATAGTAGACACACGAATAGGAGGGAGAAATTTTACTGTTTTGAAGATATACTATAACTAAACATTCACCATAGTGCAAGGCGAGTGCGGCCCGTGTAAGCAGACACATCTGACCACTCTATATATTATATTATATTTTTTAACATGTCATATACAACATACACTATTGTGTCGTTTGGATAAATACCTACCCACATATCTATCTATCTACCTACTTATCTATCTATTGAATGGTTACATCAGTTATTAATACATAACGTTGAAATAATCTTCTCATTTTTTTGTCAGTGTATACCTATTTGCGATTTATATAAAAGATACGTTAATAAAGAAAGTAAACGATGAAAATTATTTGCATTTTAAAAACGAATAGTATTAATATGTAATAAAACGCAATATTAAATTATACGAAACAACTTATTACTTATTTATAATTCAGTATTCATTACAAACATCACAACTTAATTCCATCAGAATCATTCCGGTAATACCGGCGCACATTGGATCGTCTGTATGAAGAATAAATTATTATCTGTCCGTTAATATCCGAGACTAAATCAAACATATGAATGTTGGTTTTAAAAATAAGGACTCAAAGACGTCTTCATTAAGCGGGGAATAAATTCCGACATCTCCTTTATAAGGGAGCACATTTGGTAAACAAGCGACGAGGAAAAGAGAAAACGTTCTGCTGGCATGTAGCGGGATCGTCATCAGCAGCAACAGCAGCGGATCACTTTAACAAGTCAAACAATCTTGAATAGATTTCTTTGGAGTGTGTAAATTGTTTGTTAAATGATTCAGGTGTTTTATGGTCACCGGGCATCGAGGCCTGGGTATACCGGCACTTGTCGAACGGACACGTCTGATTACCGGTACGTGACTTTTCATCATTCTCGGGAATTTGGCCCATTGTCACCTGCAGTTAAAGTTGTAAAATACCTGAAAATATGATCTCCACTTCGAGGTATGGTTATGTTGTCTGCTGCAGCCCTTAACCTCGCTCTTACACGGGGAGAAAAGGACTCCAATAATACACCTTCATTTTAACACCGACACGTTGCAATTTAACGAGAAAAAATGTAAATGTTACTGTGTGGGTGTGTTTAATGTTAAAACAAAAATAATTGCGTGAATTTTATAGGATTATTCACAATTGATTATTATTGTAAGTACCTAGCCAGAATACTATTATAGGAAGCATAGTAACATAATTATTAAGACAAAAACTGACATTTATCTCTATTACGTCACGGGGTTGCACGAACAGGATCGTACGAACCAGGTTCACTTGGGGTTCTTCTTTTCATAAGCTATCCTTTTCGAGTAGCCGTTACTATATTTCGTTACCTGTTCGATTAAAAATTGACAGCGGATATTAAAATTATACAGGGTGTGCAGATATTCGCAAACTACACACTTAAAAATATTTGGAAAAATTCCAGTACGATTTAGAGCAATTTTGTGCCCCTAAAACCGTACAGGGATTTTACTTTTAAAAGTAATTTTCCTAACTATAAGTAATTTTTCGAAGGGTTTTTCATGTAACCTGGAATGTTCATAGTAAAATTTCGAAATGTAGGAAACTTTTAAGATTTCTTCATGTAGAATACTCACAAGTATGTTGCCTAAAGTAGTGATAATTTCCATAGAAGTTTTACTTGTTTAAAAGTAAAATTACAAAGAAAAGTTCAGTATTTCTGTTTTTTTGTTTCCTAACAAAAAGAAAATCGTCAAAATGAAAATGCCCTGAGACAGTGTCTTTAATTAGAATTTAATGCATAAAAGGCAAACAACATATGGAAATGCTTAATGCTTACCCAAAACCACTGCACGTCAGTTACCAGTGGCCTCTTCATATTGGCGGTTAATTCAGGCAACTGTTATGATAACAGTTCCTAAGAAATATTTATCTGGCAAATAATAGATATATATTTGATAACAATGCCTGTCATGTAGAAAACTTATATCGAATATGGAAAGTTGATGTAGTGAAATAGGAGAACCGCCATCTTTACGGCAATTTCTGTACTTACGGAATATGTTTAACGTATTTGCTGCTACAGACCAGAAAACTTTGCTAGTATGTGTTTAGAACATCATGACGTAATGATTTACAGTTTTGTAATACGATTTTGACGTAAATCTACTACTACTTTATCTGTAATTGTACTATTTGCTGTTATATGCCAGAAAATTTTGCTAGTATATGTTTAGAACATCATGACCTGATGATTTACAGTTTTGTAATACAATTTTGACGTAAATCTACTACTACTTTATCTGTAACTGTACCGAGAAAATCGTAGTAACTTGATATCATATATCCAAAAAATATTTTTATGCTGTTAAGGTAATTTATTTGAATTATAAATATTATTTTTAACTGTAATTTTTCAAATTGTAAGAAATATTAAGTTTTTTCTTTAACTTCTTTCTAAGAAACAGAAATTTTCCATTAATATTCACGTAAAAACATTTTACACATTTACCCCACTGAAGGCGAAAAAATCCAAAAAAGTGATTTTTACCAAGAAAACTTACTTAAATTTTTTAGTGTGTACACATAGGGACCCTCTTCATTAAATTCTTAGCCGCTTAACTTGATTGAAGAATCTTCTATCTTATATCCTGCATCTACACGAAGTCGTGAATGTTTCAATACATATTTCGTATTTTTATCTAATTTTTCTTGCCAAAAGAAGAGGTGGTGTAGTATTCTGAAGATAAGTTTTCCGTAAATAATATGCTTTCCTATTACAATCTCCTTTTTAACTTTTCTTTGTTACGCAGGTAATAGTATGGTGAGTGCAGTATTCAAGATAGTATTGTAAATACTCGAATTAAGTCGAATTGTCAAATTCAATTGTGTCATCCTTGCTATCTATGTTGTGCGAAATTGTAATAAATTCGTTTTTTATTAATTTTAGTATTTGTACAGTCTTGCACGTTTTTTTTGGCGTTTTTTTTTCGTTCGTTTAACATGAAATTTTCATTTATTGAGTGTGCATGTAAATATCGTGCTCGCTACCCAAACCGGAAGCATCCTACAGCAAAAGTCTTTCGAAGTTCTTCCCGACATCTTCGGGAAATTGATTTCTTTATACCAAGTCATCGAAATACTGGAAGAACAAGACAAAGACGCACTGTGCAAGCATAAGAGCAGGTTTTGGCAATCAATCAGCACTAGACAAGTTAGTAATTGCAATGAAGCCAAGCCACAAATTCGTTCATTCAGTTTTAAAAGAAAACACTTTGCACCCGTATCACGTTGTTAAAATTCAACCTTTTTATAAAAACGAAAATCTTCTCCTACTGAATTTCTGCAACATGATTTTGAATAGAATTCATAATGATGACGATTGAGATGGAGTCTTTAACACCCATAACTAGTCGAGAGTGTTATTCAGGCGCAAAGCTTAGCCGGGATACGAGGACTGTGTATCAATACATATAATTTCTAGTTCCATGGTGCAAAAAAAAAATCGTTTGCTCTTTGTATCTTTTGCGTATGTATACCGTTGTAGTCCGTAGAAATAACTGATATCTCATAGAGAATAGGCGTGCGAAAATTGAATTAGCTGACTGGAGCGATATTAATCAGATAAACACACTTCTTCGATTCAAGAACACGTGCAGAGGAAGTACACGGACGTACCGATGAGTCACTATTTTACATTGAATTGAATAGTAGCCCGCATGCCTTCGCAAACAAAGAGCGTATGAACTAGAAGTAAACAAAACCATTTTTTGCCCAAAACCTGAACGGTGCACTTCTCTGCTCATAACTTTCACTATTGGGTAGAGAAAAATCTGCACCAATTTCTTAAGCATGGAAAGAAGGTTTCCTGTCAACGCTTGGTTAAGCATAATACACCTTACCTTTAGATCAATTTACTTTCTAAACCAAATCAAATGTTGAAAACATTTAGTTTCAACATTGGAGGCAACAAAATAAACTCTAATTTTGAAAATGTATTTTTTTTTAATAATTTCAATTCTCATATTGACTTGAAAAGCCTTGATTTACTATACAGGCTGTTAGGTAACCATGCGGCAAAAATTCAAGTGGTTATTCCGTGGCTTATTCTAAGAATATTTTGTCCTATGATGATTTTTGAAAACCTCCTTTGTTTCGAAGATACAGGGCGAACAAAATTTGCGACAACCATATTCGATATGGTGTATGTATTCGTGAACGCCACTGAGTTTATCAAGTACAAAAAATTGTTTACAATGCGTTATTATTTCTTCGATCTCGATCACATGAAACTGCTGTTTTATCTAGTAGTGGATTTCATTTGAATACGCCTCATCGATCGCATTTGTTTATATTGAGTGACGTTTGGATATTTGTCGTGTCTTTAATAGTTAGTGAAATCCTCTATCATGATGTATACGAACGCCGATATGATTGACATGCATTTCATGTATGGACTTGCTGATGGCAACTCATTAGAAGCTAAACGATTGTACATTGAACGATTTCCTGTCCGTAATTTCCCGACCGAAAAATCTTCGAAAACATTCATCGACGTCTTCGTGAAACAGGCTCAACGAAACGAAGTGGAAGGCCAGGAAATCAATGACTTCAAGAACGGTACAATTGGAACACAATGTGCTGGAGATGATAGAGAAAGATCCTGGTAGTTCTATGCGAAAAATTGCAAATACTTTGAATGTAAGTCATTGGACTGTTTGGAAAATTCTTAAGGACAGTTTGTTGTATCCATACCACATTAAACGCGTTCAGGCACTACTACCTGCTGATTTTCCTCCACATGTTGCATTATGTCAATGGATATTGCAAACATTAGTTCGCATCCCTCTATTCCTGACATAGATTCTTTTTTGCCGATGAAGCCAGTTTCTCAAGAAATGCAATACAGAATTTTCATAATGACCATGTGTGGGCAGATGAAAATCCGCATGAGGTATTTGAAGGTCGTTTTCAACATCAGTTCTCGTTGAGTGTTCGGGTTGGAATTGTGGGCGGCTATCTAATTGGACCGGTATTTCTACTAGGAAGACTTACTGGCGTGGTGTACCGGCAACGCTGCCTAAGTTTCTGGAGAATGTACCATACGCGACAAGAATTGCAATGTGGTTTATGCACGATGGTGCACCACCACATTTCAGTTTAGTTGCTCGTATTTTTTTAACAGCAACATATAGAGATCGCTGAATTGGTCGAGGTGGGCGATACGCATGGCCTGCCCGATCTCCA
Source organism: Protaetia brevitarsis (assembly GCA_004143645.1). Taxonomy (NCBI): domain Eukaryota; kingdom Metazoa; phylum Arthropoda; class Insecta; order Coleoptera; family Scarabaeidae; genus Protaetia; species Protaetia brevitarsis. Next base: position 101,020 of record RXPK01000591.1, read on the forward strand.
GACTTAAACCGCCTAGATTATTTCTTCTGGGGATCTCTGAAGTCAATAGTTTACGCTACTCCAGTGGAGAATTTGGACAATTTGCGAAATCGGATAACTGCTGGGTGTAACTCAATTAGAAACGACCCTGGTGTGTTTGAAAGAGTTCGACAGACAATGACAAGAAGATCGAATCCTTGTATCCAGGCTGGAGGAAGCCATTTCGAACATTTATTGTAGATTGAGCAACTTTCCATCTACTTTTTGATAATAAAATGTTGTTACTGTTGCAAATCTTGTTCGCCCTGTATCTTCGAAACAAAGGGGTTTTTCAAAAATCATCATAGGACAAAATATTCTTAGAATAAGCCAAGGAATAACCCCTTGAATTTTTGCCGCATGCTTACCTAACACCCTGCATATTACACTAAAATAAAATTAAAAATGATCGTTTTCTGTGCACCCTCAAATGCCTCGCAAATCGAGGCTTTGTTTGGAGAGTGGGTTATATATTCTTACTTCGACGAACCTCGAGTTCCGTCATTAAAATAACAAAATTTTAAACCAGGGTAAATTTGTTATCTCTACTTTCTTGTAATACTCTGATCGGCAATTTTTTTAATTTTACACCTAAATGAAATAAAGGTTATAGTCTACGATATTAAGATTTATTAGATATATGTAACGTGATACGAAAGTGAAGTTTTGATGGTTGACCTGCTGTTTGAGACTGTTAGAAGACGCGTCATTACCGGTAAATACAGTTACAAACTTATCCAATATGAGCATATTAAATTGATACTCTTTTTCTTTTACCGTAGTGATACCGCAATATTACTTGATTACCTGTTTCATTTATTGAATCGTTTATAAAGCAATATACTATTTATTTACGTATATGTATTTTTTTGTATTTCTGGTTGATGGTCGAGTGGCTTGCACGCTTGGCTATCAATCGCGGGGTCCTCGGTTCGAGCCCGACGGACTGCTCTCAGAGTGAGGTTTTCGTGGTTTTCCTCGCTTCTAGCGCATGCTAAAAGACAAACATCTTAAGTCGCTTCACGGGCGCAGGCGTAATAATAACTCATGGCTGGGCGGATGCCCCCTGTAATTGGCGAAAGCTGTTGAGGGATGCCAAGGCATGAATTATTTATTTATTTATTTATATTTCATTTAAGGGGAGGTTTACATATATATATCGGAAAAGTCCAAAAACTTTGAGCTTTTTTTTTCAGACAAAGGGAAAGATATACGAAATACGGCTTTTTCTTAATAAATATATTGAAACTTGAACATTAAAAAAATATATTTTTTTTTAATGACAAGACAACTATAACGTTCGCTATTTGTATCTAGGTAGCAATGTGCACAGAAAACACGGTCAAACTGCGTAAACTCTAGCATACGCAAAAGTGATCCGAAATTGAAAATAAAAAGAAGAGTTAGAAATATATTAAATTTGTTGGAGGTTATACCTAAATTTAACCAAATAAGTCGAAAGCAAACAATGTGGCAGATACCTGGACTTTAATTTGATTATTTTCTATTTCTTTTTTGTTTGTATGTGGATATAAAAATGTGGAATATTGCAATTTTTAGTATATTATAGGTATAACCTCCAATAAAAACTGTTTACATTAAGAAAACAAAAGAATTAAGTTGATATATTGAACACTTGAAGAACCAGAACTTACGCAGATTTGAAATATCATGTTTCGAGAAAAACGCGTTCAAAGTTTCTCAGCAAAATTTTTTACAAATAGTTCAACATACACTTAGTCAGCTATTCCAGCACCATACATTAATCCTTCTTCTTCTTCATACTTCTGCATTTGCAAAATTTGTTGCTTCCCTTTAGACAGCACAGCAAGTTTTGCAGCGCTGGACATACTCTGCTCTGCTCGTTGTATGCGCTGACGATCAGAATTGATGACGAAATTTTTTGCATCAAGTCCTACTGCAATTCCCACCGCATTCATTATTTGTAATACAGAAAAGTAACCTTCATTGAAATTTGCGGCAATGTAGGTAGCAAGTTGAATTGTTTATGGGCCGCAGTGTAAATCTTTTGGAGCTAGTTTCTACACACATGAACTAAACGAGTCGTTTCAGTTTTGACAATTTTTTCCAATGTATCTTTGCAAGAAATCACTCTAGAAAAAACTTCATAAATCGGCCTAATAGCATCTTGGTTTTTTTTTTTTGCAAAAGAGGGTCATGTATGAATGAAGCAAGCTCAACCTTGGCTTCTGCAACGCGCCACTTACACAGGCTGTCTACACCTTTTGGCCAATAAATGTGTCGTGGATCCGCGTCGGTTGAACATTTATAATGAAATGTAACCCAAATAGCTGCCTTCATTTTTTATGCAGAATCTGAATGTTGTCTAATTGCTAGTCCACAGTACACTATTGTCAAATTATCAATAACTTTGTCAGTCAGTTTATCAGCGCCCTTTTTTCAAAGTCCACTCATTCTTTTTTGTACATCTCCAACGCTTTCTCTTTTTTTTTCTTGAACAATAACATCTTCGTACGGCTAAAAATCACAAATTGCTTAAAAAGTTGTCTTGTCTCAGTCGCCTATCCGAAATCGTGCGAAAATTTCTTTTAAGGCATCGCATCGACTTCCATTTTTCCTGTGCTACTCTGATGATCCGTAGTGCGGTTACCTTCGCCATCATATTCTAGCCAGCTTTTATAAGAAATTTAGTGTAAGTAAGTGCATCTGCAATAAATTGATACATTTTATGGTATGTAGTTTTCTAAAGCGTGTGAAAGTGTGTTTTAAGTAAAAGAAATATTGTTGGATCAGTTTCTTCAAATGTGCGTTTTATTTCGGATCTAATTGCTTCATATTATTGTAATATAAATAGCTACTTTGTCGCTTATTTGTGATCCCGACTGCAGTGGCATTTGTAATCATTAAAGACAACTATACATACACTAACAAACAATAAGTATGATATTTCGACCCGAGCAGCCCCGAGTCGAATATAGTATTACATCTAATTTGCTCCGTTTGTGTTCGGTACATCCGCTCTTTTAATAAGCCGTAGCGGCTTAAACAATGCGAATATTACGAAACCGCTTTAACCATGTATGTTATATATTTGGAGCTTTCAAAAAATGTAAAAAACCAAAAATCGATTTTTCCAGTCAAATACATGTAAACCTCCCCTTAATTAAAATTAATAAGTTACTAAGTTTCCTATTTACCCTATTTTTTTTGTTTTGGTTGTTTTAATTTTAGGCATAAATGTTGCCAGACATTTACTAACGCCATCATTGTGGCAAGGAACTCGATCAGGTTGAATAAAAAGAAAAGTAACTATATAATAATCGGTAAATAAAAGACAAAGTACACAAAATCTAAATACATAAATAAAAAATTAGATACTCAATATCATAAACCATTTCAAAGGGGGACTGTGCAAGCGGATTTGCGACATGCAAATTATTAAGAAATTTATTGTATTATAATTTATTTAAATGATCTCCACTTGTTAACGTGTACAGTATAAAGATCACAAAAAGCATTACAAACAACTAGGTACGACTGCCCACGCGAACTTACGACATGTAAATTATTCATAAATTTGTCTCTTTACAATTTAAGTTATCGCCGTATGTTAACGTTTCAAGTGCAAACAAAACAATTACATGTCATTCCAAAGAAAACTGTATGAGCAGATTTTAAATATTTCAGGATGGGATGCTATTTTATTTTTAATTTATATAATTTATAAGGAATTGAACTACAAACAAAATTCCCTTGAAAGAAGAGTTCATTGTTTCAATGGTCGTGTGCTAGGTTCACACAAGTTGTGAACTTGGGTATCGGCAGTCTTTGTTTTTTCTGTGAAATTGAACATTACAGCAAACATATTTCTTATTCGGGAATTCACGCGATCCACTCATCTATTTGCTTAAGTATTTGTTGGGTAAAAAAATCGTTTGCAAAAGTCTTTCAAATTGTGAACAATTAATAATTTATATTAGGTACATTCACAAATTAACAGAAACATTATAGATATTAAAACCTATTATTTTTTATGGAATATAAAATCACCCTATTTGGCGTATGGAAATACGACAGAAGTTCTTTTATTTGAAGGAAATAAATCTTGGAGTTTAATTAGAAGTAAAAAATTATAAAAGAAATCAAAAACAATGTATGAAATAAAGTAAATAAAATAATCTTAAATATAACGGTGACGACAAATAGTTTAAGTGTAAACATACAAAAAAAATTACAAACAAGTAACAATCTTACAATTAACATCGTTAATATATCTCTATTCTGTAAAACTCTCTATAATCCAGTAAACTTCCAGTTGTCTTAACCTCCATAATACCTTAGGCGTATCGCCAAGGGTACCTACAATTTTTTTCACCACTCTACCAATTACGATTTAACTCACAGTTGGTATCGATCCAGTCTAAAATGCGTTATGGATAAGATACATTCAGAAATATGCGAATGTTTGTATACAAGAGAGTCTATCGACGGTGATTAAAAACGATCGAAGAATAAGCGATTCCTATAATGAAGAAAGTTTGATAATTTTGATATCGCCTCCATAGAATGCGACATGAATTTTGAGACTAGCTGTACATACTTGCTCTATCGATACGTGCCTACCCAAGCCTTGTAGCAATGCTTTTGTATCAATAAATAGAAGACACAAAACGTGATTGTAATGAAAATTCTAATATACGTGTGATCACTGCACGCTTTATTAACACATAAATTTTTGGAAGTATTTTGTAAAGATTGAGCTATATGAAGTTCCTAAATGAGAATTTCGCCATCAGAAAGTTTAAAAATCGGTGATTTATCCGACAATTCTCATTTTTTTTTATTTCGTGTTAACCTGAAACGATATATGCTTATAACATAGAGATGTTCAAGAAAAATAGTTTTAATGCAGCGTGTCTCCGGATAGAGCGGACAAAAGGGAAAAAAATGATCATTGGTGCCATTATTGCTTGTGAAGGTTCTGTTTTTCGAAGAAATGAAAGTACCATCAAAAAAAGGCGGAGATCAAATGCATGTATGTACAGTTTGTTACTAAACTAAGAAAACGTATATGCTTTCAGAGAGATACCGCTACTGTGTATTAAATACTTTAGATGAAATTACATGCTTCAAAGCACCTCGCCGTGAGGAATTTGAATTTTATGTTCTATTGGCAATAAATCATGATTATATGGATGGCGCTCAACACTTTCTGCCTTACATTTTCAATAATAATGAACTCATAAACATTAACAAATAATCACATCTTCATTCTATAAAACATCCTCGCGAAAATTTGGTGTAAGATTAGAAATTTTATGCGGAAATTAATTGGACCAAACCTTCCCATCCATCTTTCTCCTTTTCTCCGGTTTGTCAATCACGGCCGTATCAGAAGTATGGAATAAGCGGGATCCTGTCTTGGTACAAAAAAATTAGTGTCGCATTTCTGGCTTCAAACTGGCGAGAAATAGTAACAGAAGAAAGTACGTAAGTAAACATTTTGATTTAAATGTTTATTAATATGAACCAACGATTCGATCATAAAAAAATCTATAACAAACATTCACTTTTTGAAAATATCGTCTTTATTTTTGAAGAATTATTCGATGTATAAAAGCCCAGAAGCGACTATTTTATAACGAAACACGACGATTAGTGAAAAAAATTGCATCCTCAGTTAAAAGAAGCACTCTGTGAAAATCTGGGAGGTGATTTTAATTAATCCACCGATCAATCGAAGTCCAATCATCTCTCTTTCGCTTCATTCTTAAAACGTTTTTGTTATCACTATATTCAGTTTACAAAAATTAACTAGAGTCGACTAAAAGTACCGAGTACTACGTAAAACTAAACATACCCACTTTTGCGCCAAAGTATATCCAATAGGGAAGGATCAAATTGCAGGCTTCTTATTAGTTTTTGGTTGTATTTCCTTAAATTGTCCTATTGTTTCATAGCGGCCCTTTTAGAATTTTACAATTTATTTAAATTTATACAAAAATTTTGTTTATACATTATTGTTAACTCGAGTTTTATTAAAGTGTTGTATTAGTATAATTATAAAAAAAAACAGTTTTTATTTTTATATATTTAGTGTTGCCTGTTTCAATTGATTAAATCTTGCACAATTTAATTCCAATTTTCCTTATGTTTTATCATTTTATAATTCTCGTCTGGAACTTAAACTCATGCATAATTGTAAGTATTTTATATAATACAACCTCTTTTATTCATTATCTACTTAAGCATACATACATTCTTCACACTTTATTTAATTGTAACTTAATTATTTTGTATGATATACTTTCCTGTCTTCATTTATAGATACCTTTTTGTTAATTATACTCTAATTTGACCGTACCTATTATACTCACAATTAAAATATTTATCACTTGGTTTTGACATTCATTGTATTTAGTTCCTTTGTCAGCTTTCAATATTTTGATCTTTGATTGTGATCTTTTATGGTATAGTCTGTCCCTGGATATAACGATTTGCCTAATGAGCATTACCGGAGATTATCCAATACCTGCTGCCGCAAGTACTGGGCAATTATTAGGAGAAATTGGACTTTTCTCAGGAAGAGAATAATTATGTTTCATTTACAATTTAAAACTCATTATTTCTAAGTAAACCATTAAATTTTAACAGTTCATATATACTTGTAATTGTATCAAAGGATGTTCTATATTGGTAATTTAAATATTCGCACCCAATTAACTAATTTCTACAAATTAACATATATATATAGGTGCCAAATAAGAAGATATAATTGAAATATGTGGAAACCGTGGACTACCGATGGACATCCAAGAATCGATGTATTTGCGGATAGTAATATTTCGGTAAGTGATAGCAGTGATCCAATAGAAGTTGATAGTGCAAGAAATCATTGGAGCACTGAAACACAGCAGATAATCCTGAATGTGTACAATAATTTGAACAGTGAGAATTATGGGACTAAAACAGAGACAATTGTTAGAACATCGAAATTAACGAGAGTATCTTACGGAACAGTGCCAAAAAAAAATTGTTCAGAATGGTGTATTTAAAAGAAAGGCAAGGAATAACAACCATAATGGCCGAATTTAAATTTCCCGCAATTATTTTTAGTAACTTCAACGTTGAAACATACAATTACCCACCATTTTGTACTAAATTAATAGTTATTTTAATGCGTTTCGTTGAATTTACTGAAAATGGTGGCGGGAAATTTAAATTTGGCTATTAGGGAAGGGACGCGTAAAGAAAATTCGTGCGATTTTGATATTGTGACAAGGGAAATGCACCAGTTTTATAAAAGAAGTACTTAACTTCCTACATTGGGAAGTCTCTGCAATTCCTTGAAAGAAAGCAATAGATTGCACTGTTATATCACTACGTTATCGCCCGCTATAAAGGAAAACGGCTTTAAATATCGTATAGTTGATAAGCGGCGGAAAGTAGTGATTTTCATCTGAAGCAGTAATAAGGTTATAAAGTTCTGATAATCTGTATAGTCATGTATTTAGCTAGTTTTCTTTAATTATGCAATTCTTATTTTCTGTATTTGATTTATTTTTAGTTACTTAATTGTTAATTAAATTGATTTTTTGGTAGTATTCGTTCTTCTCTTCTTTCTAGTTTTACTTCATATGTATATATGTATGTATGTTTTCCTGTAGTTGGGTCTATCACCCAGAAAATAAAATATCCACAAATTAATTTATTATATTCAATAAACTGTTTCGCCGATATGTTTCGGCTTCTTCAGGTTAGGCATACATATATACTTCTTATAATTCTTCTATTTATACAATGTATTATGTTAATTTCACTTTTCATTTCCTGAAGAAACCAAAATATATCCGCAAAAATATGGCATTGAATAAAAGAAATTTTATGGGCGATTAGACCTTTAATCCTCTCTCCAGGATCGGTGTCGTTTGCACACGATGGGGACTCGCGGAGCGTTTTTAGAGGAGCTCATTTCACACGGAGCCTCGCAAAATATAAGGCCGGATCTGCCTCCTTTAGTGAGTATCCTTTGGCGTAAAAAATTGATACGTATTACTAAAATCTTTAAAAAATATAAGAGTTCATATTTAAGAGAAAAATTGGTTACAGTAGTTTTAGTTTATGTAAGTTATTTGTCTGTTTCTTCTATGTTTATAGCTCAAGATTATAAAAAAAAAAAGCATTTTTTACTGAATTTCGTCTTGAAATTGTGTTCTTGTATTCTGTTTTTTTCTCTATAAATATTTTGTATTTTTTGTTTTGTTAGCACAATAAATCATTTATTGTTATTAGTGCTATTATTGTCGAAATCTAGTCGCTGTATCTAATACGATAGCAGAAAAATTGATTTCCCGGTTTTTAATGTACATTTGCTAAACCATTCGAAATATAATTTAATTTTTGGTTATCTTGATATAGTCGGAAAAGGAATAAATATGATGTAAATAATTTTGAAATTTATTATTTTTGCTGACGCTTCGCAGATGTATACATCTTGCTTTTTTAAAACAAAATTGAACGATGAAAATTAATCTGTAATAAACAATAATTTCGTTATTACAATAAATTACAATCCAAAAATGAAAATATAAATTCTAATTAATTGAAATAATATCAACGTTTAGAAAATGTTTGGTTTTAAGTTTGAAAAATGAGAAAACAATTAAATTTTAATTTTTTAACTCATTCTCTTCTAAATTTTAAGGTAAGAAGACAATATAATTCCATTCGCATATCACAAAAGTTTAAATGTAATTATAATTTATTATGATATTAACTAAATAATTGTTTATTACAAATTAATTTTTATTGTTTCAGAGGTTGTAATATTGCCGCCTATAAAAATAACTAATATTAATTTTTTTTATTGTATAAGTATGAAAATACAATACAAAGTTTTAGTTGATTATTTTACTAAGTGAGTAAATTCGCAAATATTGAAATCTTTGGGTGTTCTTTTTTCAGAAATGTTTTTAATAAATAATAATAAAAAATAATGTAAATTCTGGCCACAAGTCATACCATGTTAAATCAAATATATAATTTCCTATACAATATTTTAATTTTTGTTATTAATAAATAATTAGCAAATAAACAAATTATTTGTTTAATCGCCTACTTTTTGGATTTATTACATAGTTTTTTGATGCAAACTCTATCTATTTACATTATTCAATTCCTGAAAAAAGGTTTTGCTTCTACTTGAATTATAAATAAAAATATTTGAATAGATTGAAATATATTTTATTATTCTATACGCAGTTGTAATTCAGTGTGGTTTAGTGATAAGCAATAACCTAACCATAGAAATTGAATAAAAGCATAAAATACAGAACTGTATAAATAACAGTAATACTACTTATAAATGCTATTTGTACATTTCTGCATTTTATCGTAGATACATTGCAAAGTCAAGCCTGCGACCGCGCGCTTTGTTAGCAGAGGTGCAACACAGTTAGGTAGATCTAAAAAGAGAGAAATTTGCTTTTATAATGTTGGTTCCTGATTTTACTTAGTTTATAAAATCTGAAAAGTTTCAGGTATACTTAATACGTAGTGCGTTGAAAAATAATGCTAATAAATAGATGCGAAAGCCTTAAATGACTTGATAGAAGTAAATACGTGTGCATTTTATAAAACATATAATACTCAGTAATTTAATTACTAATGTAAAAGTCGCATGTTGTCATCTTATTGTAAGCAAAATACATTAAATTAAAGAAATAACATAGAACGGCAACTGGGTTGCTACATATATTGATCATGATAAGAAATATCAAACGTTTACTTATTGTAAAAATTAAAACATGAACCTTACATCTAATCGCTTGAATAGTGATGAAATGTTGTATCTAATTCATACATTATAGGATTTATTACAATTACACTTGTTGCAATCTCCTGGATTTCAGAATCTTGACGGATGATATTTGCAAAGACATAAAATTATATATACACTTATACACACACTAGCAAATCTTGTGTGTTCAGTATATAATCTTGAGTGTGAAATCGCTTAACTTCAATACATATCTATTCATCTTTGCGAATTACAACTATTCAGTATGTTGATTTGCTCTTATCTACAGAATACCTACGTTACAGGAACAGGTTGCAAGAAAATTGTATTTCTTCCATTGACGAATTTGTTCGCTTGTTGCATAAATGGTGTTTTGTGGTATTTATGATATACATATTATTATTATTATTATTAAGTCTAGGATACCAACCTATAGCGCATTATTTTATCGCATTATCATGGGTTTGTACTATGTTTAGATATGCTTAGTAACTGTGTTTCATATTTTAAGTATATCGCCCAAGTGATATTTATGTTTACAATTATAATCTATACATTTAGATGCTAGACAATTTCTAATTCTATGCAACTATATTCTAACTTTATCTTGTTACTAACCCCGGCAAGGCCGATCTAATCGCCGCAGAAGAGCACCAAGCTCCCGGAAGTAATGCTGGAGCCCATGGATGCAAAAGCAAGGGAGGCCACGCTAAGAAGGGAGCAGCCGACGGAGGCATGATAGCTTCCGTTGGCCTCGTTTTTTTCTCCTCTTCAGCCACTTTTAACACACAAACTGACACATACACGTAAAACGGTATTTTTCCAATCACGTCTCTCTGGATTGTTTTTTTATTTTTTCTTTATTAAGTAATTCGAAATATCCAAATAAAAAAAAATCAAGCGGTATCTGTATTTTCAAGGGTTGTTCTTTGATAACAGTACCGACCAAACTCGGTTATGTATATCTGCGGGAAATTCGGTTCTAGTTTTTAAGTGGTACGGCACGCGAACTCTTGAGGTCTTCTAGAGGACCACTGAATAGCGCTGAAGAGTCTCTCGACTCGATGGTCCTCATAGACTCTCACCCCTCGACCAATAGAAGAACTTGCCGAAGAAGGGTGGAGTTTCGACCGGCCAATGCTGACGTTCTCGCGTACCGGTATCGACCCGGAGACGCCGCTCAGAATGTGACCCTCGTCTTCTGGTTACAATTCTCGGTCCTACACGGCAAAAGAGCGCGGGGCGAGCGAGGGGACATCTAAGTGCTTTTAAAGTGGTAATTGTGTCGGACAAGAACTTACGATTATGGCCGTTTTATTTATTGTCCTGATGGCGCTTTTGCGCTGCGCATAAATCTTTGTTTCGGTATGGTAATTAGGACCGTGCTGTTTGTATTAGAATTTGATTTATAAGTTTGCTCAGCGGATGTGTTACAAGCGTGCGGACAAAACATCGAAATCCTTTGACGGAATTGTAAATGGCGCGGTTTTGATACATATCTTTTGAAGAACCAGCAAGTTCTCATTGAATCACATTCGACCGCAACAGTTTGTTTTAAACCGCATACTTACAGTTGCATTCGAGTATATAAATAGAGAAAAACAACTGTGAATACACAACGTCTTATATTTGCAGCTGTCTTACTTCTTCGCAGTGCTATCACCTGTATGGTTGATTGAGTAGCCCTGAATTTTGTTTTTAAAAGTTTACGTAGATAAAATATAAAACCTAAAATTAAATAACCAAAAACTAGAGCAATAATCGGTTTAACTATTTATTTTGTTTCAAATATGACGTTTCGACTAAACATTGGTTTTTATCAAGCTAAAAAATTATTTAATGACAACAGATTATTCAAAGACGATTTAAAATATAATTACAATCAAAATAAACCTAGTTATTAAACTTTAAAAGTGAACCAATACCCATATTAATAATCATAAATTTTGTTTTGAAAGCAGAATAACATATAGCTGGAAATTGAGTCAGCAAATCATCTTAGAACACTATATATTATTACAATTAAATTTACTTTTTTTTTAAATTAAATTTTCACTAACCAAGAAAATCGCTAATCGAGTAGCAACTAATACTAACCAGATAGTGCTATCTCTTAAATGAATTAATATTAGAACAATCTCCAATTTGGGTGGATAAAAGCTTTAAAGTTTACATGGTAAAAACTAAGGACTTTTTTAAACAACGGCTTTTTGTGAAGAGGAGATAAAACATAATCATTAACTCTAGTACAATATTCATGACTATAATTATTAATAGAAAACATTTCTTTGTATTGGTAAACGAAACATAGTATTTCAAATATGTGTAAATCGTAAAAGGTGAATAAAGCTTGTTCTTTAAAACGTTCCTACAGAAATCCATGTAATGCATTTTGTAAATAGCTTTTATAGTTTGTTTTTGAATTAAGAAGATTCTGTATACATCTAACAAAATTAAACTTATAAAACATTTTTGTATTTTCAGTATTGCATGATTATTTAATTGTTTTAAGGCATACCTAACAAGTATTTGGAAATGATCCGATTTAGATAATCAATATAATCAGACTAGTTTAAAGTCTTATTTAAGATCAAACCCAATTTTTTAGATGATGAACTGTAGTTTATTATTGTATTATTAATATTTACGTGTTGTTTTTCATTTTTATTCACTTTTTAAAGTAAACAAATTTTGTTTTTTCTTAATTAACAATTAGGTGATTATGTGAAACTCAATCATAGATTTCATTATAAATTAATTCGGTTTCATAAAGTAAATTGGGCATTTTGTGGGAGCATATATAAAAATTGCTGTAAAAAGTATGTGTTAAGAACTACTGCAAAATATCCTGTCAATAACTTTTATTTTTAAGTGTTTTACTCATCTTCATAGTTTATGTTTTCATACTTATCTCGCAGATGTGTAGGATAATGATATTTTCACATTTCTTCTTCATTTTTTTTTCATCTTTGGGACCTTTCATCTTTACTCTATACTCTATTAATTGCCTACTGCAGAATTTCTTTTATCCTATCCTTGTTAATGCTAACAATATTAATACATATTCTGCCATTTCAAACTCCAGCTACATTTTAAACTTGCAAGAAAATACCTATTATTGAATTAATTGGTACTGCAGAAACAAATTATCATTGAACTTCAAAAAAAGCTATGCTCCTTACATTCGAGAAATTAATTAAATTTCTCTGTTTATATGATATGATAATCTTAAACCTTCTACAAATACTACAATTGATGTAGAAACTTGGTGTTTTATTTGACAGTTAAACAGTCTGTCCGCTCCCAAAACATTAGATTCTGTTTCAAATTTCATAACTTGGTGAAGTTTGATAATAAAATTTACTGTGGAAATATACTGCGACCTCCTTAGAGATCCGGTATTTTCCACTAGCTTTAATGCTAAGATAAACCCTTCATGATGTTGCAAGTCTCTCACCAATGGTGTCTGATGATAACAGCAATCAGCTTGTGAAAACATTATATGTTGCCTTTGTAATAAACAAACTGCCTCTCAACATAAAATTGATATCAAAGTTTATTTCATTATTATTAATGTTACAACTGACAACTTTAGCTTTAACAAAAAATGCTTTACACTGTGTGTATATTGTACAATTGTCTGCAATGCATTAACTTGTTCCTTTTAAAACTGAACATAGGGAAATACTAACATTGTATGTTTGAGTTAAAAGAAAAACTTATGGTATGTTACAAATTAAATTTTCAAAAAGTATTTGATTTCTAATTCATTATATTTCCATTGACAAAGGTTTAAGCTGTTTGTACTAGGTAAATCGTACTTTGACGTTTCATTATAACCCATGGGCAATAAAAAGACATTTATAACAGTGAAATTCGTACCTACATAATTGTGAATTTATGATAACGGATGTTCATTTAAAAACGTTATTATATACGTAACGTATGTGATTTTTATATAATTCCGTTTTGACAAGCAAATTTTAACGTTTCTCATTTTGATCAACGAAAGATCTACGCAAACCTAAAATTATTTTAAAAATATTCCATGTTATAGATATTAAACCCATTATAGTTCGCTTAGTTAAGGATAGAACTCCTAATTTAATACACAAACATTCACAAAAATCGAAAACAGGAAAGTAAATGGCTCATTTTAAAACTAAAGAGACTCATTGCTTTACTTAGTAAGTATAATATATAATAATTGTAAATACAATACTCTTGTGAAAATTTATAATATCTACACCTGCATCTGTTATGAAATAGCGTAACGCATAAGATATATCATAAACGTTATTCTATATTAACACTATATCAGAAATAAGTATAATGTGGATAAGTAATCCTACTTTAAAAAAAGAAGCCTCGTTCTGTTGCTATGTTTGTATCGAAATCATATAAAGAGTTATTCACGCAGTCACCGGTATATGTTACGTAATACGATCACAGTCTATTGGAAAGCCGCCGACGTATCACCCTATTGGCAGAAGGCCCGGGACCCTTGGTTCAACTCTGAGGACCCTCTAAGCTTCTGATGACCGTACATTCGTACCCACACTTGCAACAATGACACTGTTACCTTTTCTCATCCCCACTCGGAAAGCTAACGTCAATACTTCAAACGCCCTTTTTCCCATACCAACTGCAAGCAACACGATTTCCATTGTGATAATATGTAATGGTTCATTGTTTCGTATTTTCAAACCCTCCGTATATGCTTGCTTTAAATTTTAGAAGAGAGAATGTAACGGTGTTCCTCTGAAAACAGCTGTGTAATGTCACAGTGTTCTGAAGTTTCTTTAAAACAAACGATTCAACCAGTTATGTCAATTTAGAATGTTTTTCTTTTTTTTTGCAATAACAGCAACTAAAAAATGGTGTTTTGAATATTGCGAGCTTATTTAACAGGTAGAAGATTTACCAAATTTTTCATTGATATAGTGCATAACTAAAAGCTAAAGAAAAAAATCTAATCAAGTAATTTGCATAGTAAAAAAAATTACAGTATTATTCCTGGTAATTGTATGCCTGGAATACTACAGTAATTTTGCAAGTCACTAA
>RXPK01000592.1:0-43165 GCA_004143645.1 Protaetia brevitarsis
CCTGGATGAGATGGTTAATTTCTAGTATATCTGTTAATATTTTCTTCTGACAATAGAATCGCGCAAACTTTACGTGCATCTAAACTAGGTGGTACCAACCTATCCTACATATTTTCAATCGATGCCGGTGAAAAATTTTCCGTGTAGAATCGTCGTTCTCAAAGAGATTCAGTCGATTTACGTATAAATGTAATATTTCCCTTCTAGACGATTAGAATCGCGCCAAACTTTACGTGATCGTAAATAGGTTAGTAGCCAACCTATCCGACCTATTTTCATCCATTGCCGCGTAAAAAATTTTTCCGTGTAGTATATCGTTTCACGAAACAGCCTTCTTCATATATAACTGTAATATTTTCCTTCTGACATTAGAGGGGCGCGCCAACTTGTAGTGCATCTAAACTTAGGTTGTGTACCAACCTATCCTACATATTTTCAATCAATTGCCCGCGTGAAAATTTCGTGCAGGTAAATCGTCGTTTCCGAAGAATCAGTCGATTTACGTATTAAATGTTAATATTTCCCTTCTGACATGTAGAATCGCGCCAATTTACGTGCATCTAACTAGGTTAGTACCAACCTATCCGAATATTTTCAAATTCCATTGCCGCGTGAAAAAATTTGTTCCGTGTAGTATATCATTTCACGAAATCATGCCTTATTTCATATATAACTGTTATATTTTCCCCTTAGACATTATGAATCGCGCCAAACTTTACGGCATCTAAACTACGTTGGTCCAACTATCCTACATATTTTCAATCGATTGGCCGCGTGAAAAAATTTTCCGGCGTAAATCGTCGTTTCGCGAAGAGATCAGTTCGAATTTACATATAAATGTTAATTATTTCCCTTTAGACATTAGAATCGCCGCCAAACTTTTACGTGCATTCTAAACTAGTAGTACCAACCTATCGACATTAATTTTCAATTCATTGCGCGTGAAAAGTTTCCGTGTGTTATATCGATTCACGAAATCATGCCTTAATTTAATATAACTGTTATATTTTCCTCCAGACTTAGAATCGCGCCAAACTTTACAGTGCAACTAACTAGGTTGGTACAAGCCTATCCTACACTATTTCAATCGATGCCTCGTGAAAAATTTTCCGTGCAGTAAATCGTCGTTTCGCGAGAGAATCAGTCATTACGTATAAATGTTATAATTTTTCCCTTCTAGCATTAGAACGCGCCAACTTTAGTGCATCTAAACTTAGGTTAGTACAACCTATCCGACATATTTTCAATCCATGCGCGTGAAAAAATTTCCGCATGTAGTTATATCGATTCACGAATCATGCCTTAATGCATATATAACTGTTAATATTTTCCCTTTTAGACATTAGAATCGCGCCCAACTTTACGGCATCTAAACTAGGGTTGTACCACCTATCCTACATTTTTCAACGATTGCCGCGTGGAAAATTTTCGTGCAGTAAATCATCGTTCACGAAGAGATCAGCGATTTACGTATAAATGTTACAATGTTCCTTCTAGACATTAGAATCGCGCCAAACTTTACGTTGCATTCTAAACTTAGTTGGTACCAACTTCCTACATATTTCAATCGATTGCCGACGTGAAAAAAATTTTCCATGCAGTAAATTCGTCGTTTCGCGAAGAGTCAGTCGATTTACGTATAAATGTAATATTTTCGCCTTCTAGACATAGAATCGCGCCAAACTTTTACGTGCATCTAAACAGGTTAGTACCAACCTATCGACATATTTCAAATCCATTGCGCTGCAAAATTTCCGTGTAGTATATCGATTCACGAAATCATGCCTTTAATTTCATATATACTTTAATATTTTTCCCTTCCAGACATTAGAAATCGCGCAAACTATACGTTGCAACTAAACTAGTTGTAACCAACCTATCCTACATTATTTCAATCGTGCCGCGTGAGAAAATTTTCCTGGTAGTAAATCTCGTTTCTCGAAGAATTCAGCGAATTTACTATAAATGTTAAGATTTTCCTTCTAGACATTAGAATCGCGCCAAATTTACGTGATATAAAACTAGGTTCAGTACCAACCTATCCGCCAATTTTCAATCCATTGGCCGCGTGAAAAAATTTTCCGTGTAGTATATCGTTTCACAAATCATCCTTTAATTTCATAGGGTATAACTGTTAATATTTCCCTTCTAGACATTAGATCGCGCCAAACTACGGCCATCTTAAACTAGGTTGGTACCAACCTATCCTACATATTTCAATCGATTGCCGGTTTGAAAAAATTTTCGTTTACTACGATTACTATCGTTCGTGAGATCAGTCGATTTACGTATAAATGTTAATATTTCCCTTCTAGACATTTAGAATCGCGCCAAATTTTACCGTGCATAAAACTAGGTTAGTACAACTATCCGACATATTTTCAATCCATTGCCGGCAGTGAAAAAATTTCCGGTGTAAGTATATCGATTCACCGAAATCATGCCTATTTCATATAGAACTGTTAAATTTCCCTTCTAGAATTAGATCGCCTTGCCAAACTTAGGTGCATCTAACTAGGTTTGTACCACCACCTATCCTAATATTTCAAGCGATGCGCGTGAAAAAATTTTCCGTGCAGTAAATCGTCGTTTCGCGAAGAGATCAGTCGATTTACGTATAAATGTTAATATTTTTCCCTTCTATAGACATTAGAATCGCGCCAAACTTTACGATGCATCCTTAAAACTAGGTTAGTACCAAAACCTATCCAACATATTTTCAATTCCATTGCCGCCGTAGGAACAAAATTTCCGGTAGTATATCGATTCACGAAATCATGCCTTAATTTCTATAAACTGTTAATATTTCCCTTCTAGACTAGAAGCGCGCCAAACTTTACGGATCTAACTAGGTTTACAACCTATCCACATATTTTCAATCGATTGCCGCGTGAAAAATTTTCGTGAGTAAATCGTCGTTTCACGAGAGATCAGTCGATTTACGATAAAAATGTTAATATTCCTCTTAGACATTAGAATCCGCGCCAAATCTTTACGGCATCTAAACTAGGTGGTACCAACTATCCATACATATTTTCAATCGATTGCCCGCGTTGAAAAAATTTTCCATGCCAGCTAAATGTCGTTTCGCGAAGAATCAGGTCGATTTACGTATAAATTTAAATTTCCCTTCTGACATTAGAATCGCGCCACTTACGTGCATCTAAACTAGGTTAGTACCAAACTACCGCACATATTTTCATCATTCCGCTGTGCAAATTTTCCGTGTAGTATATCATCACGAAATCATGCCTTAATTCATATATTAACTGTTATATTTTCCTTCCAACATTTAGAATCGCCGCCAAACTTTTAGTGAATAAACTAGTCGGTACCAACCTATCCTACATATTTTCAATCGATTGCGCTGAAAATTTCCGTGTAGTAAATCGTCGTTTCTCGAGAGAGTCAAGGCATTTACGTATAAATGTTATATTTCCCTTCTGACATTAGAATCGCGCCCAAATTTACTGCATATAAACTAGGTTATACCAACCTATCCGCATATTTTCAATCCAATTGGCCCGTGAAAAAATTTTCCGTGTAGTATATCGTTTCACGAAATCATGGCCTTAATTTCATATATAACTGTTAATATTTCCCTTCTAGACATTAGAATCGCGGCCAAACTTACGTGCATCTAAACTAGTTGGTACCAACCTATGCCTACAATTTCAATCGATTGCCGCCGTGAAAAATTTTCCGTGCGGTAGTAAATCGTCGTTTTCGCGAAGAATCCGGCGAGATTTACGTATAAAATGTAATATTTTCCCTTCTTAAGACAGTAGAAATCGCGCCAAATTACGTGGCATATAAACTAGGTAGTACCAACTATCCGACATATTTTCAAATCCATTGACCGGTGTGAAAAAATTTTCCGTGTAGTATACGATTCACGAAACATGCGCTTAATTCATATATAACTTTAATATTTTCCCTTCTAACATTAGAATCGCGCCCAAACTTTAGGTGCATCTAAACTAGGTTTATGACCAAACCTAATCATACATATTATTCAATCGATTGCCGCACTGTTGAAAAATTTTCCGTGCGTAAATCGTCGTTTCGCGAGGATCAGTCATTACGTATAAATGTTAATATTTTCCCTTCTAGACATTGAAATCGCGCCAACTTTACGTGCATCTAACAGGTTATACCAACCTATCCGACATATTTTCAATTCATTGCGCGATGAAAAAATTTTCCGTGTAGTATACGATCACGAATATGCCTTAATTTCATATATAACTGTTAATATTTTCCCTTCCAGAATTTAGAATATCGCGCCAACTTACGTGCAACTAAACTGTTGTACCAACCTATCCTACAATTCAATCGATTGCCTCGTGAAAAATTTTCCGCTGCAGTAAATCGTCGTTCGCGAAAGATCAGCCGATTTACGTAATAAATGTTATATTTCCCTGTAGACATTAGAATCGCCCCAAACTTTAGATCGTGCATCTAAACTAGAGTTAGTACAACCTATCCACATATTTCAATCGAGCCGCGTGAAAAAATTTTCCGTGATAGTATATCGATTCACGAAAACTCTGCCTTAATTTCATTATATAACTGTTATATTTTCCCTTCTAGACATTAGAATCGCGCCAAACTTAACGATCACCTAACCTAGTTTGACCACCTATCCTACAATTTTCAATCGATTGCCGCGGAAAAAATTTTCTCCACGGCAAGTAATCGTTCGTTTCGCGAAGAGATCAGTCGATTTACGTAAAAGTTATATTTTCCCTTCTAGACATTAGAATAGCGCCAACTTTACGTGCATTCTAACTAGGTTAGTACAACCTATCCGACATATTTTCAATCCATTGCCGCGTGAAAAATTCCGTTGTAGTATATCGATTCACGAAATCATGCCTCAATTCATATATAACTGTTAGTATTTTCCTTCCAGACTTAGAACGCGCCAAACTTACGTGCAACTAAACTAGGTTGTACCAACCTATCCACCATATTCAATCGATTGCCGCGTGAAAAAATTTTCGCGTAAATCGGCGGTTTCACGAAGCAGATCAGTCGATTTACGTATAATGTTAATATTTTCCCTTCTGACATTAGAATTCGCGCCAAACTGTACGTGCAACTAAACTAGCTTGGTACCAAGCCTATCCTACATATTTTCAATCGATTGCCGCTGAAAAAATTTTCCGTTGTAGTAAATCGTCGTTCGGCGAAAGAGATCAGCGCGAACGTAAATGTTATATTTCCCTTCTAGACATTAGAATCGCGCCAATTTTACGTGCATATAAACTAGGTTAGTACCAACCTATCGCCATATTTTCAATCCATTGCCGCGTGAAAAATTTCGTGTAGTATATCGTTTCACGAACATGCCTTAATTTCATATATAACTGTTAATATTTTCCCTTCTAGGACATTAGAATCGCGGCCAAACTTTACGTGCATTAAACTAGGTTTGGTACAACCTATCCTACATATTTTCAATCGATTGCCGCGTGAAAGAAATTTCGTGTAGTAAATCGTTGTTCTCGAAGAATCAGGTCATTTACGTA
Organism: Protaetia brevitarsis; assembly: GCA_004143645.1. NCBI lineage: Eukaryota > Metazoa > Arthropoda > Insecta > Coleoptera > Scarabaeidae > Protaetia > Protaetia brevitarsis. Next base: position 5,535 of record RXPK01000592.1, read on the forward strand.
TAAATGTTAATATTTTCCCTTCTAGACATTAGAAATCGCCCAAATTTTACGTGATATAACTGGTGAGTACCAACTTATCCGACATATTTTCGATCCTTGCGCGTGAAAAAATTTTCGTTGGAGTATATCGTTTCACGAAATCTTGCCTTAATTCATATATAACTTTTATTATTTTCCTTCTAGACATTAGAATCGCCGCCAACTTTACGTGCTCTAAACTGGTTGTACAACCATCCTAACTATTTTCAATCGATTGCCCGCGTTGAAAAAAATTTCGTGCAGTAAAATTCGTCGTTCGCGAGAGATCAGCGATTTACGTTATTAAATTGTTAATATTTTCCCTTCTAGACATTGAATGCGCGCCAAACTTTACGGTGATCTAAACTAGGTTGTTACCAACCTATCCGACATATGTCAATCCGTGCCGGCGGGGAAAAAATTTTCGTGTAGCTATAATCGATTCACGAAATCAGCCTTAATTTCATATCATAAATGTTTAATATTTTCCCTTCTAGACATTAGAATCGCGCCACTTACGTGCCCACCTAACCTAGTGTACAAACCTATCTACATATTTTCAATCGATTGCCGCGGGAAAAATTTTCCGTGCAGTAAATCGTCGTTTCGCGAAGAGATCAGTCGATTACGTATAATGTTAATTTCCCTTCAGACATTAGAAATAGCGCCAAACTTACGTTGCATCTAAACTAGAGTACCAACCTATCCGACATATTTTCAATCCATGCCGCGTGAAAAAAGTTCCGTTGTAGTATATCGATCACGAAATCATGCCTTAATTCATAATAACTGTTAGTATTTTCCCTTCCAGAATTAGAATCGCGCCAAACTTGACGTGCAACTAAACTAGGTTTGTACCAACCATCCTACATATTTTCAATCGATTGCGCGGAAAAAATTTCCGTGCAGTAAATCGTCGTTTCAGAAGAGATCAGTCGGATTTTACGTTAAATGTAATATTTTCCCTTCTAGACAGTAGAATCGCGCCAAAACTTTACGTGCAACTTAAACTAGGTTGACCCAACCTATCCTACATAATTTGTAATCGATTGCGCCATGAAAAAATTTTCCGTGTAGTAAATCGTCGTTTGAAGAGATCAGGCCGATTTACGTATAAATGTTAATATTTTCCCTTCTAGACATTAGAATCGCCGCCAATTTTACGTGCATATAACTTGGTTAGTACCAACCTATCCGCATTTTTCAATCCATTGCCGCGTGAAAAATTCGGGAGTATATCTTTACGAAATCATGCCTTAATTTCATATATAACTGTTTAATATTTTCCTTCTAATCATTGAGATCGCGCCAAACTTTAGCGGCATCTAAACTAGGTGGGGTACCAACCATCACAATTTTCAATCGATTGCGCGCGTGAAAAAATTTTCCGTGTATTAAATTCGTCCGTTTTCTCGAAGAGATCAGTCGATTTACGTATTAAAGGGTTAATATTTCCCTTCTAGACTTAGAATCGCGCCAAAGTACGTGCATATAAACTAGGTTGTACCAATTATCGACATATTTCATCCATTGCCCTGTGAAAAATTTTCCGTGTAGTATATCGTTTCACGAAATCTTGCCTTAATTTCATATTATAAATGTTATATTTTCCCTTGTAGACATTAGAACGCGCCAAACTTTACGGCATCAAACGGTTGTACCAACCTATCCTGACATATTTTCAATCGATTGCCGCGCTGAAAAAATTTTTCCGCTGCAAAATCGTCGGTTTCGCGAGAGATCAGTCGATTTACGTATAAATGTTATAATATTTCCCTTCTAGACATTAGATCGCGCAAACTTACGTGCATCTAAACTAAATTAGTACCAACCTATCCGACATATTTTCATCCATTGGCCCGCGTAAAAAATTTTCCGTGTAGTAATATCGATTGACGAATCATGCCTTAATTTCATATGATAACGTTAAGTATTTCCCTTCCAGACATTAGAAGTCGCGCCAAACTTACGGTTGCATCTAAACTAGGTTTGTACCAACCTTCCTACAATTCTTCAAGTCGATTGCCGCGTGAAAAATTTTCCGTGGCAGTTAAAACGTCGTTTCACGAAGAGATCAGTTCGAATTTACGTATAAATGTTAACTATTTTACTTCTAGACATTAGAAATACGCGCCAAACAGTGAACTAAACTAGGTTGGTACCAACCTATCCTACATATTTTCAATCGACTGCCGCATTGAAAAATGTTTCCGTGTAGTAATCGTCGTTTCTCGAAGAAGATCAGGCGATACGATAAATGTTAATTTTCCCCTTCTAGACTGAGATTCCGCGCCAATTTTACGTTGCATATAAACTAGGTTAGTACCAACCTTCCCATTATTTTCAATCCATTGCCGCGGTGAAAAAATTTTCCGTGTAGTATATCGTTTTCACGAAATCATGCCTTAATTTCATTATAGTAACTGTAATATTTTCCCTGTCTAGACATAGAATCGCAGCAACTTTACGGCATCTAAACTAGGTTTGTACCAACCATCCTACATATTTTCAATCGATGCCGCGTGAAAAAATTGTCCGTGTAGTAATCGTCGTTCTCGAGAGATCAGTCGATTTACGTATAAATGGTTAATATTTTCCTTTTAGACATTAGAATCGCGCCAAATTTTACGTGCATATAACTAGTTAAGCTACCAACTTATCGACATATTTCAATCCATTGCCGCTTGAAAAAATTTTCCGTGTAGTATATTCGTTTCACGAATCTCCTTAATTCATATATAACTGTTAATATTTGCCCTTCTTAGACATTAGAATCGCGCAAACTACGTGCATCTTAAACTAGGTTTGTACCAACCTATCCTACAATTTCCAATCGATTGCCGCGTGAAAAATTTTCCGTGCAGTAAATCGTCGTGCGCGAAAAGAGATCGCCGATTTACATATAATGTATAGTTCCCTTCTAGCATTAGGATCGCGCCAAACTTACGTGCCATCTAAACTAGTTGTTACCAACCTATCCTACATATTTCAACCATTGCCGCGTGAAAAATTTTCCGTGAGTATTTCGTTTCTCGAAATCAGTCTAATTTCGTTATAAATGTTAATATTTTCCCTTCTAGACATTAGAATCGCGCCAATTTACGGCATCTAACTAGTTTGTAAACCTCCTACATATTTCAATCGATTGCCGCGTGAAAAAATTTTCCGTCTGTAGATCTCGTTTCCGCAATCATTCCTTTGATTTATATTAAGTTAATATTCCCTCAGACATAGAATCGCGCCAACTTTTCGTGCAGCTAAATTAGTTGTACCCACCCTATCTACATATTTCAATCTATTGCCGCCGTGAAAAATTTTCTGAGTAATCGTTGTACGAAATTCGTGCCGTTAATTATATATAAATGTAATATTTCCTTCCGACATTAGATCGCTCCAATTTACGTGCAATAAACTAGTTGTACCAACCTATCCTACATATTCAATCGATGCCGCGTGAAAAATTTCCGTGTAGTATATCGTTTTTCACGAGAGATCCTTTGATTTCTATAAATTTATATTTTCCCTTCTAACTTAGAATCGCGCCCAACTTTACGTGCATCTAAATAGTTTGTACCAACCTATCCTACTATTTTCATCGATTGCCGCGGAAAAAATTTCGTATAAATCGTCGTTTCTCAAGAGATCAGCATTTACGTATACATGTTAATTTTCCTTCTAACATTAGAATCGCGCCAAATTTTTACGTGCATATAAACTAGGTTATACCAACTTATCCGACATATTTTCAATCCATTGCCGCGTGAAATTCGTGTAGTTACGTTTCACGAAATATGCCTTATTTCATATATATTTTAATATTTTCCTTTCTAAATTAGAATCGCGCCAAACTTTACGTGCATCTAAACAGGTTTGTACCAACCTATCCTACATATTTTCAATCATTCCGTGTTGAAAAATTTTCCGTGTAGTATCTCGTTTCACGAAAATCAGCCTTAATTTCATGTATAATTTTAATATTTCCCTTCTAGACATTAGAATCGCGCCAAACTTTACGTGCATCTAAACTAGGTTGTTGCCAACCTATCCGACATATTTTCAATCCATTTCGCGCGTGAAAAAATTTTCCGTGTAGTATATCGATTTCACGAAATCTGCCTTCGATTTCATATATAACTGTTAATATTTTCCCTTCTAGACATTAGAATCGCGCCAAACTTTACGTGCAACTAAACTAGGTTTGTACCAACCCTATCCTACCATATTTTCAATCGATTGCCGCGTTGAAAAAAATTTTCCGTGTAGTAAATCGTCGTTTCTCGAAGAGATCAGTCGATTTACTTATAAATGTTAATATTTTCCCTTCTAGACATTAGATTCGCTGCCAAACTTTACGTGCATCTAAACTAGGTTGGTTCCAACCTATCCGACATATTTTCAATCGATTGCCGCGTGCAAAAATTTTCCGGTGTAGTAAATCGTCGTTTCTCGAGAATCAGCCTAATTATCGTATATAATTGTTAATATTTTCCCTTCTAGGCATCTAGAATCGGCGCCAAATTTTACGTGCATACAAACTAGGTTGTACCAACCTATCCTACATATTTTCAATCATTGCCGGCGTGAAAAAATTTTCCGTGTAGTAAATCGTCGTTTCTTCGAAAGATCAGGCCATTTACGTATTAAATGTTAATATTTTCCCTTCTAGACATTAGAATCGCGCCAAATTTTACGTGCATATAAACTAGGTTAGTACCAACCTATCCGCCATATTTTTCAATCGATTGCCGCGTGAAAAAATTTTCCGTGTAGTATATCGTTTCACGAAATCATGCATTTAATTTCATATATAATGTTAATATTTTCCCTTCTAGACATTAGAATCGCGCCAACTTTACGTGCATCTAAGCTAGGTGGTGCCAACCTATCCTACATATTTTCAATCGATTGCCGCGTGAAAAATTTTCCGTGTAGTAAATCGTCGTTTCTCGAAGAGATCAGTCGATTTACGTATAAATGTTAATATTTTCCCTTCTAGGCATTAGAATCGCGCCAAATTTTACGTGCATATAAACTAGGTTAGTACCAACTTATCCGACATATTTTCAATCCATTGCCGCGTGAAAAAATTTTCCGTTGTAGTATATCGTTTCACGAAATCTTGCCTTAATTTCATATATAACTGTAATATTTTCCCTTCTAGACATTAGAATCGCGCCAAACTTTACGTGCATCTAAACTAGGTTTGTACCAACCTATCCTACATATTTTCAATCGATTGCCGCGTGAAAAAATTTTCGTGCAGTAAATCGTCGTTTCGCGAAGAGATCAGTCGATTTACGTATAAATGTTAATATTTTCCTTCTAGACATTAGAATCGCGCCAACTTTACGTGCATCTAAACTAGGTTAGTACCAACCTATCCGACATATTTTCAATCCATTGCCGCGTGAAAAAATTTCCGTGTAGTATATCGATTCACGAAATCATGCCTTAATTTCGTATATAACTGTTAATATTTTCCCTTCTAGACATTAGAATCGCGCCAAACTTTACGTGCATCTAAACTAGCTTGGTACCAACCTATCCTACATATTTTCAATCGATTGCCGCGTGAAAAAAATTTTCCGTGCAGTAAATCGTCGTTCACGAAGAGATCAGTCGATTTACGTATAAATGTTAATTTTTCCCTTCTAGCATTAGAATCGCGCCAATTTTACGTGCATATTAACTAGTTAGTACAACCTATCCGACATATTTTCAATCCATTGCCGCGTGAAAAAAATTTTCCGTGTAGTAAATCGTCGTTTCTCGAAGAGGATCAGTCGATTTACGTATAAATGTAATATTTTCCCTTCTAGACATTAGAATCGCGCCAACTTTTACGTGCATATAAACTAGGTTAGTACCAACCTATCCGACATATTTCAATCCATTGCCGCGTGAAACAATTTTCCGTGTAGTATATCGATTCACGAAATCATGCCTTAATTTCATATTATAACTGTTAATATTTCCTTCTAGACATTAGAAATCGCGCCAAACTTTACGTGCATCTAAACTAGGTTGTACCAAACCTATCCTACATATTTTCAATCCATTGCCGCGTGAAAAAATTTTCCGTGTAGTATATCGATTCACGAAATCATGCCTTAATTTCATATATAACTGTTAATATTTTCCCTTCTAGACATTAGAATCGCGCCAAACTTTACGTGCATCTAAACTAGGTTAGTACCAACCTATCGACATATTTCAATCCATTGCCCCGTGAAAAAATTTTCCGTGTAGTATATCGATTCACGAAATCATGCCTTAATTTCATATATAACTGTTAATATTTTCCCTTCCAGACATTAGAATCGCGCCAAAACTTTACGTGCAACTAAAACTAGGTTGGTACCAACCTATCCTACATATTTTCAATCGATTGCCGCGTGAAAAAATTTTCCATGTAGTTAAATCGTCGTTTCTCGAAGAGATCAGTCGATTTACGTATAAATGTTAATATTTCCCTTCTAGACATTAGAATCGCGCCAAACTTTACGTGCATCTAAACTAGGTTAGTACCACCTATCCGACATATTTTCAATCCATTGCCCCGTGAAAAAATTTCCGTGTAGTATATCGATTCACGAAATCATGCCTTAATTCATATATAACTGTTATATTTTCCCTTCCAGACATTAGAATCGCGCCAAACTTTACGTGCAACTAAACTAGGTTGGTACCAACCTATCCTACATTATTTTCAATCGATTGCCGCGTGAAAAAATTTTCCGTGTAGTAAATCGTCGTTTCTCGAAGAGATCAGTCGATTTACGTATAAATGTTAATATTTTCCCTTCTAGGCATTAGAATCCGCGCCAAATTTACTGCATATAAACTAGGTTAGTACCAACCTATCCGACATATTTTCAATTCCATTGCCGCGTGAAAAAATTTTCCGTGTAGTATATCGATTCACGAAATCATGCCTTAATTTCATATATAACTGTTAATATTTTCCCTTCCAGACATTAGAATCGCGCCAACTTTACGTGCAACTAAACTAGGTTGTACAACCTATCCTACATATTTTCAATCGATTGCCGCGTGAAAAAATTTCCGTGCAGTAAATCGTCGTTTCGCGAAGAGATCAGTCGATTTACGTATAAAATTATATTTCCCTTCTAGACATTAGAATCGCGCCAAACTTTACGTGCATCTAAACTAGGTTAGTACCAACCTATCCGACATATTTTCAATCCATTGCCGCGTGAAAAAATTTTCCGTGTAGTATATCGATTCACGAAATCATGCCTTAATTTCGTATATAACTGTTAATATTTTCCCTTCTAGACATTAGAATCGCGCCAAACTTTACGTGCATCTAAACTAGCTTGTACCAACCTATCCTACATATTTTCAATCGATTGCCGCGTGAAAAAATTTTTCGTGCCAGTAAATCGTCGTTTCACGAAGAGATCAGTCGATTTACGTATAAATGTTAATATTTTCCCTTCTAGGCATTAGAATCGCGCCAAATTTTACGTGCATATAAACTAGTTAGTACCAACCTATCCGACATATTTTCAATCCATTGCCGCGTGAAAAAATTTTCCGTGTAGTAAATCGTCGTTTCTCGAAGAGATCAGTCGATTTACGTATAAATGTTAATATTTTCCCTTCTAGACATTAGAATCGCGCCAAATTTTACGTGCATATAAACTAGGTTAGTACCAACCATCGACATATTTTCAATCCATTGCCGCGTGAAAAAATTTTCCGTTGTAGTATATCGATTCACGAAATCATGCCTTAATTTCATATATAACTGTTAATATTTTCCTTCTAGACATTAGAATCGCGCCAAACTTTACGTGCATCTAAACTAGGTTGTACCAACCTATCCTACATATTTTCAATCCATTGCCGCGTGAAAAAATTTTTCCGTGTAGTATATCGATTCACGAAATCATGCCTTAATTTCATATAATTCGCGCCAAACTTTACGTGCATCTAAACTAGGTTAGTACCAACCTATCCGACATATTTTCAATCCATTGCCGCGTAAAAAATTTTCCGTGTAGTACATCGATTCACGAAATCATGCCTTAATTTCATATATAACTGTTAATATTTTCCCTTCCAGACATTAGAATCGCGCCAAACTTACGTGCAACTAAACTAGGTTGGTACCAACCTATCCTACATATTTTCAATCGATTGCCGCGTGAAAAATTTTCCGTGCAGTAAATCGTCGTTTCGCGAAGAGATCAGTCGATTTACGTATAAATGTTAATAATTTCCTTTCTAGACATTAGAATCGCGCCAAACTTTACGTGCATCTAAACTAGGTTAGTACCAACCTATCCGACATATTTTCAATCCCTTGCCGCGTGAAAAAATTTTCCGTGTAGTATATCGATTCACGAAATCATGCCTTAAATTTCATATATAACTGTTAATATTTTCCCTTCCAGACATTAGAATCGCGCCAAACTTTACGTGCATCTAAACTAGGTTGTTCCAACCTATCCTACATATTTTCAATCATTGCCGCGTGAAAAAATTTTCCGTGCAGTAAATCGTCGTTTCACGAAGAGATCAGTCGATTTACGTATAAATGTTAATATTTTCCCTTCTAGACATTAGAATCGCGCCAAACTTACGTGCATCTAAACTAGGTTAGTACCAACCTATCCTACATATTTTCAATCGATTGCCGCGTGAAAAAAAATTCCGTGCAGTAAATCGTCGTTTCACGAAGAGATCAGTCGATTTACGTATAAATGTAATATTTTCCTTCTAGACATTAGAATCGCCGCCAAATTTACGTGCATCTAAACTAGGTTAGTACCAACCTATCCGACATATTTCAATCCATTGCCGCGTGCAAAAATTTTCCGTGTAGTATATCGTTTCACGAAATCATGCCTTAATTTCATATATAACTGTTAATATTTTCCCTTCTAGACATTAGAATCGCGCCAAACTTACGTGCATCTAAACTGGTTGGTACCAACCTATCCCACATATTTTCCGTGCAGTAAATCTCGTTTCGCGAAGAGATCAGTCGATTTACGTATAAATGTTAATATTTCCCTTCTAAGACATTAGAATCGCGCCAAACTTTACGTGCATCTAAACTAGGTTAGTACCAACCTATCCGACATATTTTCAATCCATTGCCGCGTGCAAAAATTTTCCGTTTTAGTATATCGATCACGAAATCATGCCTTAATTTCATATATAACTGTAATATTTTCCCTTCCAGACATTAGAATCGCGCCAAACTTTACGTGCAACTAAACTAGGTTGGTACCAACCTATCCTACATATTTTCAATCGATTGCCGCGTGAAAAATTTTCCGGCAGTAATCGTCGTTTCGCGAAGAGATCAGTCGATTTGCGTATAAATTTTAATATTTTCCCTTCTAGACATTAGAATCGCGCCAAACTTTACGTGCATCTAAACTAGTTAGTACCAACCTATCCGACATATTTTCAATCCATTGCCGCGTGAAAAAATTTTCCGTGTAGTATATCGATTCACGAAATCATGCCTTAATTCATATATAACTGTTAATATTTTCCCTTCCAGACATTAGAATCGCGCCAAACTTTACGTGCAACTAAACTAGGTTGGTACAACCTATCCTACATATTTCAATCGATTGCCGCGTGAAAAAATTTCCGTGTAGTAAATCGTCGTTTCTCGAAGAGATCAGGCGATTTACGTATAAATGTTAATATTTTCCCTTCTAGACATTAGAATCGCGCCAAATTTTACGTGCATATAAACTAGTTATACCAACCTATCCGCCATATTTTCAATCCATTGCCGCGTAAAAAAAATTTCCGTGCAGTAAATCGTCGTTTCGCGAAGAATCAGTCGATTTACGTATAAATGTTAATATTTTCCTTCTAGACATTAGAATCGCGCCAAACTTTACGTGCATCTAAACTAGGTATACCAACCTATCCGACATATTTTAAATCCCTGCCGCGTGAAAAAATTTTCCGTGTTAGTATATCGATTCACGAAATCATGCCTTAATTTCTATATAACTGTTAATATTTCCCTTCCAGACATTAGAATCGCCGCCAAATTTAACGTGCAACTAAACTAGGTTTGTACCAAACCTATCCTACATATTTTCAATCGATTGCCGCGTGAAAAAATTTTCCGTGCAGTAAATCGTCGTTTCACGAAGAGATCAGTCGATTTACGTATAAATGTTAATATTTTCCCTTCTAGACATTAGAATCGCGCCAAACTTTACGTGCATCTAAACTAGGTTAGTACCAACCTATCCGACATATTTTCAATCCATTGCCGCGTGAAAAAATTTTCCGTGTAGTATATCGATTCACGAAATCATGCCTTAATTTCATATATAACTGTTAATATTTTCCTTTTAGACATTAGAATCGCGCCAAACTTTACGTGCATCTAAACTAGGTTTGTACCAACCTATCCTACATATTTTCAATCGATTGCCGCGTGAAAAAATTTTCCGTGCAGTAAATCGTCGTTTCACGAAGAGATCAGTCGATTTACGTATAAATGTTAATATTTTCCTTCTAGACATTAGAATCGCGCCAAACTTTACGTGCATCTAAACTAGGTTAGTACCAACCTATCCTACATATTTTCAATCGATTCCGCGTGAAAAAAAAATCCGTGCAGTAAATCGTCGTTTCACGAAGAGATCAGTCGATTTACGTATAAATGTTAATATTTTCCCTTCTAGACATTAGAATCGCGCCAAATTTTACGTGCATATAAACTAGGTAGTACCAACCTATCCGACATATTTTCAATCCATTCCGCGTGAAAAAATTTTCCGTGTAGTATATCGTTTCACGAAATCATGCCTTAATTTCATATATAACTGTTAATATTTTCCCTTCTAGACATTAGAATCGCGCCAAACTTTACGTGCATCTAAACTGGTTGTACCAACCTATCCCACATATTTTCAATCGATTGCCGCGTGAAAAAATTTTCCGTGCAGTAAATCGTCGTTTCGCGAAGAGATCAGTCGATTTACGTATAAATGTAATATTTTCCCTTCTAGACATTAGAATCGCGCCAAACTTTACGTGCATCTAAACTAGGTTAGTACCAACCTATCCGACATATTTTCAATCCATTGCCGCGTGCAAAAATTTTCCGTGTAGTATATCGATTCACGAATCATGCTTAATTTCATATATAACTGTTAATATTTTCCCTTCCAGACATTAGAATCGCGCCAAACTTTACGTGCAACTAAACTAGGTTGGTACCAACCTATCCTACATATTTTCAATCGATTGCCGCGTGAAAAAATTTTCCGTGCAGTAAATCGTCGTTTCGCGAAGGATCAGTCGATTTGCGTATAAATTTTAATATTTTCCTTCTAGACATTAGAATCGCGCCAAACTTTACGTGCATCTAAACTAGGTTAGTACCAACCTATCCGACATATTTTCAATCCATTGCCGCGTGAAAAAATTTTCCGTGTAGTATATCGATTCACGAAATCATGCCTTAATTTCATATATAACTGTTAATATTTCCCTTCCAGACATTAGAATCGCGCCAAACTTTACGTGCAACTAAACTAGGTTGTACCAACCTATCCTACATATTTCAATCGATTGCCGCGTGAAAAATTTCCGTGTAGTAAATCGTCGTTTCTCGAAGAATCAGGCGATTTACGTATAAATTGTTAATATTTTCCCTTCTAGACATTAGAATCGCGCCAAATTTTACGTGCATATAAACTAGGTTAGTACCAACCTATCCGCCATATTTTCAATCCATTGCCGCGTGAAAAAAATTTCCGTGCAGTAAATCGTCGTTTCGCGAAGAGATCAGTCGATTTACGTATAAATGTTAATATTTCCCTTCTAGACATTAGAATCCGCCAAACTTACGTGCATCTAAACTAGGTTAGTACCAACCTATCCGACATATTTTCAATCCCTTGCCGCGTGAAAAAAATTTCCGTTAGTATATCGATTCACGAAATCATGCCTTAATTTCATATATAACTGTTAATATTTTCCCTTCCAGACATTAGAATCGCGCCAAACTTTACGTGCAACTAAACTAGTTTGTACCAACCTATCCTACATATTTTCAATCGATTGCCGCGTGAAAAATTTTCCGTGCAGTAAATCGTCGTTTCACGAAGAGATCAGTCGATTTACGTATAAATGTTAATATTTCCCTTCTAGACATTAGAATCGCGCCAAACTTTACGTGCATCTAAACTAGGTTAGTACCAACCTATCCGACATATTTTCAATCCATTGCCGCGTGAAAAAATTTTCCGTGTAGTATATCGATTCACGAAATCATGCCTTAATTTCATATATAACTGTTAATATTTTCCCTTCTAGACATTAGAATCGCGCCAAACTTTACGTGCATCTAAACTAGGTTTGTACCAACCTATCCTACATATTTTCAATCGATTGCCGCGTGAAAAAATTTTCCGTGCAGTAAATCGTCGTTCACGAAGAGATCAGTCGATTACGTATAAATGTTAATATTTTCCCTTCTAGACATTAGAATCGCGCCAAACTTTACGTGCATCTAAACTAGGTTAGTACCAACCTATCCTACATATTTTCAATCGATTGCCGCGTGAAAAAAATTCCGTGCAGTAAATCGTCGTTTCACGAAGAGATCAGTCGATTTACGTATAAATGTTAATATTTTCCCTTCTAGACATTAGAATCGCGCCAAATTTTACGTGCATATAAACTAGGTTAGTACCAACCTATCCGACATATTTTCAATCCATTGCCGCGTGAAAAAATTTTCCGTGTAGTATATCGTTTCACGAAATCATGCCTTAATTTCATATATAACTGTTAATATTTTCCCTTCTAGACATTAGAATCGCGCCAAACTTTACGTGCATCTAAACTAGGTTGTACCAACCTATCCCACATATTTTCAATCGATTGCGCGTGAAAAAATTTTCCGTGTAGTAAATCGTCGTTTCGCGAAGAGATCAGTCGATTTACGTATAAATGTTAATATTTTCCCTTCTAGACATTAGAATCGCGCCAAACTTTACGTGCATCTAAACTAGTTAGTACCAACCTATCCGACATATTTTCAATCCATTGCCGCGTGAAAAAATTTTCCGTGTAGTATATCGATTCACGAAATCATGCCTTAATTTCATATATAACTGTTAATATTTTCCCTTCCAGACATTAGAATCGCGCCAAACTTTACGTGCAACTAAACTAGGTTGGTACCAACCTATCCTACATATTTTCAATCGATTGCCGCGTGAAAAAATTTTCCGTGCAGTAAATCGTCGTTTCGCGAAGAGATCAGTCGATTTACGTATAAATTTTAATATTTTCCCTTCTAGACATTAGAATCGCGCCAAACTTTACGTGCATCTAAACTAGGTTAGTACCAACCTATCCGACATATTTTCAATCCATTGCCGCGTGAAAAATTTTCCGTGTAGTATATCGATTCACGAAATCATGCCTTAATTTCATATATAACTGTTAATATTTTCCCTCCAGACATTAGAATCGCGCCAAACTTTACGTGCAACTAAACTAGGTTGGTACCAACCTATCCTACATATTTTCAATCGATTGCCGCGTGAAAAATTTTCCGTGTAGTAAATCGTCGTTTCTCGAAGAGATCAGTCGATTTACGTATAAATGTTAATATTTTCCCTTCTAGACATTAGAATCGCGCCAAATTTTACGTGCATATAAACTAGGTTAGTACCAACTATCCGCCATATTTTCAATCCATTGCCGCGTGAAAAAATTTTCCGTGTAGTATATCGATTCACGAAATCATGCCTTAATTTCATATATAACTGTTAATATTTTCCTTCTAGACATTAGAATCGCGCCAAACTTTACGTGCATCTAAACTAGGTTGTACCAACCTATCCTACATATTTTCAATCGATTGCCGCGTGAAAAATTTTTCCGTGTAGTAAATCGTCGTTTCTCGAAGAGATCAGTCGATTTACGTATAAATGTTAATATTTTCCCTTCTAGACATTAGAATCGCGCCAAATTTTACGTGCATCTAAATTAGGTTAGTACCAACCTATCCGACATATTTTCAATCCATTGCCGCGTGCAAAAATTTTCCGTGTAGTATATCGATTCACGAAATCATGCCTTAATTTCATATATAACTGTTAATATTTCCCTTCCAGACATTAGAATCGCGCCAAACTTTACGTGCAACTAAACTAGGTTGTACCAACCTATCCTACATATTTTCAATCGATTGCCGCGTGAAAAAATTTTCCGTGCAGTAAATCGTCGTTTCGCGAAGAGATCAGTCGATTTACGTATAAATTTTAATATTTTCCCTTCTAGACATTAGAATCGCGCCAAACTTTACGTGCATCTAAACTAGGTTAGTACCAACCTATCGACATACTTTCAATCCATTGCCGCGTGAAAAAATTTTCCGTGTAGTATATCGATTCACGAAATCATGCCTTAATTTCATATATAACTGTTAATATTTTCCCTTCTAGACATTAGAATCGCGCCAAACTTTACGTGCATCTAAACTAGGTTGGTACCAACCTATCCCACATTATTTTCAATCGATTGCCGCGTGAAAAAATTTTCCGTGTAGTAAATCGTCGTTTCGCGAAGAGATCAGTCGATTTACGTATAAATGTTAATATTTTCCCTTCTAGACATTAGAATCGCGCCAAATTTTACGTGCATATAAACTAGGTTAGTACCAACCTATCCGCCATATTTTCAATCCATTGCCGCGTGAAAAAATTTCCGTGTAGTATATCGTTTCACGAAATCATGCCTTAACCCCATATCATCCCACGGAGTGTAAAACAAAAAAAAATAAAATTTGTTTTAAATAACTTTATTAATGCGGCTAATATATTAGTATTTGAATAATTTCCAAACAAAAAAAAAAACAGGATCGCAAAAAAACATGCTGGTGCGTATGTGCACCACTGGTAGGAACCATGATACAAAGTGCAACATAAAAAATAAAATAAAACCAATTTGACAATAAAAAAACGCCAAAGTATGTGCGAAATTGGACTAAATTGCCGAATATGCCGACTAAGCTTGAACAAAAAATAAAATATTATATTTTTTTAATATTTCTGACTGGTGCATAAATGCACCACTGGGAAGTACCGCTAACAAAAAATAATTATTATTTGTGAAACTCCCTAAAACAAGTTACATGTAAATGCACTTTGCACTTTTCGCAGACGTAAATAGTATGTTTATGACATACCCTGCACCTTTTCCTTGCTTTAGACTCTTGCGATACGATAGTATGCTCATGCTGATCGTAGCGAAATTCATCAATTGTGGGAGGAACATTTCGGGAGACGTAGGTTTTTTCGATTTTTAGAAGATATAAAGCTATATACGATTTAAAATCTAGTTGTGATATTTTAGTATCGTTGGCGATGTTATACAACTTCCAGGCGTTAACAATTGTACTATCCAAAGAATTACGAAAGACAGGCCACCACCTCTTTTTCCCTAAAATCCTACATCTATAGCTTGCAATTCCATTGTTATGTAGGTCAACCCCACCCATATACTTATTATATTCAGCAATGGCATAAGGTTGAATTACATATGTGTCCTTTTTCTCTTTCCTATTATATCGCTTCACGCGATTTATTGGCTGTACATTTATAGCATTGATGCAAATGGTAACAGTAGAATTGTCGCTCCGGCGGACAAGAGAAATTTTGGTATTAGAGTCATATGCCGACTCATAGGAACCCCTCTCACGCTTAGAAAATATTTTTGGATGTTCTAGTAGAGAGTTCTGCCACTGAGAGTTGCTACCACTAGCTCCTGCATATGGCAATGAATAAAACAAATATCCATCAGAGGTACTAAATCTTGAAACCAAACCTTACTGGCTTCCCTTTGATAAACATTTTGCAACAATGCCTACCAAAATATGACACCATTTGTTCATCAATTGAAAGGTTGTTAGTAAATATCCCCACTGTATTTCTTTTTTTATTGATTATGTCTAAATATGGTCTTAGTTTAGCACATTTATCATTTTTGTCTAAGTTATTGTTATCTGAACAATGTAAATTTTGTTGTTTTTTTGAAGCCAAATATATAAACTAAGTAATAAAAGCTATAATAATAACGTATATGCGTAATCTAAGTTCTTATATTACATATCGAAATCGTGTTACAATGTGTTTCAAAAATATTGAATCACACCAGTGGTGCATAAATGCACCACTCAATGATTTGTTGTAAAAATTTTGTTATTATTCATTCTAATAGAAAAATAATGTATGCTTAATAACGGTATACTAAAAGACATTATGCGTACATAAGCAAAATTGTAAATCCCATTTGCAAATAGTGTTTTTTCACTATTGATTGACCCCGTGTTACTAACTGATTTTTTTATGTTATTTAAGCGAAAATAAAACTTCATAATATTCATACTATATAAGCAGGTTTATTTTTTCCAAATATAATAGAAACTGGTAACACATTTTGAGCCACAAATGAAATATTAATACCGCTTAGTGTTGGAAAAAAAAATTTGAAAATGTGGTGCGCAAACGCACCACTGGATGAGATGGTTAATTTCATATATAACTGTTAATATTTTCCCTTCTAGACATTAGAATCGCGCCAAACTTTACGTGCATCTAAACTAGGTTGGTACCAACCTATCCTACATATTTTCAATCGATTGCCGCGTGAAAAAATTTTCCGTGTAGTAAATCGTCGTTTCTCGAAGAGATCAGTCGATTTACGTATAAATGTTAATATTTTCCCTTCTAGACATTAGAATCGCGCCAAACTTTACGTGCATCTAAACTAGGTTAGTACCAACCTATCCGACATATTTTCAATCCATTGCCGCGTGAAAAAATTTTCCGTGTAGTATATCGTTTCACGAAATCATGCCTTAATTTCATATATAACTGTTAATATTTTCCCTTCTAGACATTAGAATCGCGCCAAACTTTACGTGCATCTAACTAGGTTTGTACCAACCTATCCTACATATTTTCAATCGATTGCCGCGTGAAAAAATTTCCGTGCAGTAAATCGTCGTTTCGCGAAGAGATCAGTCGATTTACGTATAAATGTTAATATTTTCCCTTCTAGACATTAGAATCGCGCCAAACTTTACGTGCATCTAAACTAGGTTAGTACCAACCTATCCGACATATTTTCAATCCATTGCCGCGTGAAAAATTTTCCGTGTAGTATATCGATTCACGAAATCATGCCTTAATTTCATATATAACTGTTAATATTTCCCTTCTAGACATTAGAATCGCGCCAAACTTTACGTGCATCTAAACTACGTTGTACCAACCTATCCTACATATTTTCAATCGATTGCCGCGTGAAAAAATTTTCCGTGCAGTAAATCGTCGTTTCGCGAAGAATCAGTCGATTTACATATAAATGTTAATATTTTCCTTCTAGACATTAGAATCGCGCCAACTTTACGTGCATCTAAACTAGGTTAGTACCAACCTATCCGACATATTTTCAATCCATTGCCGCGTGAAAAATTTTCCGTGTAGTATATCGATTCACGAAATCATGCCTTAATTTCATATATAACTGTTAATATTTTCCCTTCCAGACATTAGAATCGCGCCAAACTTTACGTGCAACTAAACTAGGTTGGTACCAACCTATCCTACATATTTTCAATCGATTGCCTCGTGAAAAAATTTTCCGTGCAGTAAATCGTCGTTTCGCGAAGAGATCAGTCGATTTACGTATAAATGTTAATATTTTCCCTTCTAGACATTAGAATCGCGCCAAACTTTACGTGCATCTAAACTAGGTTAGTACCAACCTATCCGACATATTTTCAATCCATTGCCGCGTGAAAAAATTTTCCGTGTAGTATATCGATTCACGAAATCATGCCTTAATTTCATATATAACTGTTAATATTTTCCCTTCTAGACATTAGAATCGCGCCAAACTTTACGTGCATCTAAACTAGGTTTGTACCAACCTATCCTACATATTTTCAATCGATTGCCGCGTGAAAAAATTTTCCGTGCAGTAAATCGTTTCACGAAGAGATCAGTCGATTTACGTATAAATGTTAATATTTTCCCTTCTAGACATTAGAATCGCGCCAAACTTTACGTGCATCTAAACTAGGTTGGTACCAACCTATCCTACATATTTTCAATCGATTGCCGCGTGAAAAAATTTTCCGTGCAGTAAATCGTCGTTTCGCGAAGAGATCAGTCGATTTACGTATAAATGTTAATATTTTCCCTTCTAGACATTAGAATCGCGCCAAACTTTACGTGCATCTAAACTAGGTTAGTACCAACCTATCCGACATATTTTCAATCCATTGCCGCGTGAAAAAATTTTCCGTGTAGTATATCGATTCACGAAATCATGCCTTAATTTCATATATAACTGTTAATATTTTCCCTTCCAGACATTAGAATCGCGCCAAACTTTACGTGCAACTAAACTAGGTTGGTACCAACCTATCCTACATATTTTCAATCGATTGCCGCGTGAAAAAATTTTCCGTGTAGTAAATCGTCGTTTCTCGAAGAGATCAGGCGATTTACGTATAAATGTTAATATTTTCCCTTCTAGACATTAGAATCGCGCCAAATTTTACGTGCATATAAACTAGGTTAGTACCAACCTATCCGCCATATTTTCAATCCATTGCCGCGTGAAAAAATTTTCCGTGTAGTATATCGTTTCACGAAATCATGCCTTAATTTCATATATAACTGTTAATATTTTCCCTTCTAGACATTAGAATCGCGCCAAACTTTACGTGCATCTAAACTAGGTTGTACCACCTATCCTACATATTTTCAATCGATTGCCGCGTGAAAAAATTTTCCGTGTTACTACGATTTACTAATCGTCGTTTCTCGAAGAGATCAGTCGATTTACGTATAAATGTTAATATTTTCCCTTCTAGACATTAGAATCGCGCCAAATTTACGTGCATATAAACTAGGTTATACCAACCTATCCGACATATTTTCAATCCATTGCCGGTGAAAAAATTTTCCGTGTAGTATATCGATTCACGAAATCATGCCTTAATTTCATATATAACTGTTAATATTTTCCCTTCTAGACATTAGAATCGCGCCAAACTTTAGGTGCATCTAAACTAGGTTTGTACCAACCTATCCTACATATTTTCAATCGATTGCCGCGTGAAAAAATTTTCCGTGCAGTAAATCGTCGTTTCGCGAAGAGATCAGTCGATTTACGTATAAATGTTAATATTTTCCCTTCTAGACATTAGAATCGCGCCAAACTTTACGTGCATCTAAACTAGGTTAGTACCAACCTATCCGACATATTTTCAATCCATTGCCGCGTGAAAAAATTTTCCGTGTAGTATATCGATTCACGAAATCATGCCTTAATTTCATATATAACTGTTAATATTTTCCCTTCTAGACATTAGAATCGCGCCAAACTTTACGTGCATCTAAACTAGGTTTGTACCAACCTATCCTACATATTTTCAATCGATTGCCGCGTGAAAAAATTTTCCGTGCAGTAATCGTCGTTTCACGAAGAATCAGTCGATTTACGTATAAATGTTAATATTTTCCTTCTAGACATTAGAATCGCGCCAAACTTTACGTGCATCTAAACTAGGTTGGTACCAACCTATCCTACATATTTTCAATCGATTGCCGCGTGAAAAAATTTTCCGTGCAGTAAATCGTCGTTTCGCGAAGAGATCAGTCGATTTACGTATAATGTTAATATTTTCCCTTCTAGACATTAGAATCGCGCCAAACTTTACGTGCATCTAAACTAGGTTAGTACCAACCTATCCGACATATTTTCAATCCATTGCCGCGTGAAAAAATTTTCCGTGTAGTATATCGATTCACGAAATCATGCCTTAATTTCATATATAACTGTTAATATTTTCCTTCCAGACATTAGAATCGCGCCAAACTTTACGTGCAACTAAAACTAGGTTGGTACCAACCTATCCTACATATTTTCAATCGATTGCCGCGTGAAAAAATTTCCGTGTAGTAAATCGTCGTTTCTCGAAGAGATCAGGCGATTTACGTATAAATGTTAATATTTTCCCTTCTAGACATTAGAATCGCGCCAAATTTTACGTGCATATAAACTAGGTTAGTACCAACCTATCCGCCATATTTTCAATCCATTGCCGCGTGAAAAAATTTTCCGTGTAGTATATCGTTTCACGAAATCATGCCTTAATTCATATATAACTGTTAATATTTCCCTTCTAGACATTAGAATCGCGCCAAACTTTACGTGCATCTAAACTAGGTTGTACCAACCTATCCTACATATTTTCAATCGATTGCCGCGTGAAAAATTTTCCGTGTAGTAAATCGTCGTTTCTCGAAGAGATCAGTCGATTTACGTATAAATGTTAATATTTTCCCTTCTAGACATTAGAATCGCGCCAAATTTTACGTGCATATAAACTAGGTTAGTACCAACCTATCCGACATATTTTCAATCCATTGCCGCGTGAAAAATTTTCCGTGTAGTATATCGATTCACGAAATCAGTGCCTTAATTTCATATATAACTTTAATATTTTCCCTTCTAGACATTAGAATCGCGCCAAACTTTAGGTGCATCTAAACTAGGTTTGTACCAACCTATCCTACATATTTTCAATCGATTGCCGCGTGAAAAAATTTTCCGTGCAGTAAATCGTCGTTTCGCGAAGAGATCAGTCGATTACGTATAAATGTTAATATTTTCCCTTCTAGACATTAGAATCGCGCCAAACTTTACGTGCATCTAAACTAGGTTAGTACCAACCTATCCGACATATTTCAATCCATTGCCGCGTGAAAAATTTTCCGTGTAGTATATCGATTCACGAAATCATGCCTTAATTTCATATATAACTGTTAATATTTTCCCTTCCAGACATTAGAATCGCGCCAAACTTTACGTGCAACTAAACTAGGTTGGTACCAACCTATCCTACATATTTTCAATCGATTGCCTCGTGAAAAATTTTCCGTGCAGTAAATCGTCGTTTCGCGAAGAGATCAGCCGATTTACGTATAAATGTTAATATTTTCCCTTCTAGACATTAGAATCCGCGCCAAACTTTACGTGCATCTAAACTAGGTTAGTACCAACCTATCCGACATATTTTCAATCCATTGCCGCGTGAAAAATTTCCGTGTAGTATATCGATTCACGAAATCATGCCTTAATTTCATATATAACTGTTAATATTTTCCCTTCTAGACATTAGAATCGCGCCAAACTTTACGTGCACCTAACCTAGGTTTGTACCAACCTATCCTACATATTTTCAATCGATTGCCGCGTGAAAAAATTTTCCGTGCAGTAAATCGTCGTTTCGCGAAGAGATCAGTCGATTTACGTATAAATGTTAATATTTTCCCTTCTAGACATTAGAATAGCGCCAAACTTTACGTGCATCTAAACTAGGTTAGTACCAACCTATCCGACATATTTTCAATCCATTGCCGCGTGAAAAATTTTCCGTGTAGTATATCGATTCACGAAATCATGCCTCAATTTCATATATAACTGTTATATTTTCCCTTCCAGACATTAGAATCGCGCCAAACTTTACGTGCAACTAAACTAGGTTGTACCAACCTATCCTACATATTTTCAATCGATTGCCGCGTGAAAAAATTTTCCGTGCAGTAAATCGTCGTTTCACGAAGAGATCAGTCGATTTACGTATAAATGTTAATATTTTCCCTTCTAGACATTAGAATCGCGCCAAACTTTACGTGCAACTAAACTAGGTTGGTACCAACCTATCCTACATATTTTCAATCGATTGCCGCGTGAAAAAATTTTCCGTGTAGTAAATCGTCGTTTCTCGAAGAGATCAGGCGATTTACGTATAAATGTTAATATTTTCCCTTCTAGACATTAGAATCGCGCCAAATTTTACGTGCATATAAACTAGGTTAGTACCAACCTATCCGACATATTTTCAATCCATTGCCGCGTGAAAAAATTTTCCGTGTAGTATATCGTTTCACGAAATCATGCCTTAATTTCATATATAACTGTTAATATTTTCCCTTCTAGACATTAGAATCGCGCCAAACTTTACGTGCATCTAAACTAGGTTGGTACCAACCTATCCTACATATTTTCAATCGATTGCCGCGTGAAAAAATTTTCCGTGTAGTAAATCGTCGTTTCTCGAAGAGATCAGTCGATTTACGTATAAATGTTAATATTTTCCCTTCTAGACATTAGAATCGCGCCAAATTTTACGTGCATATAAACTAGGTTAGTACCAACCTATCCGACATATTTTCAATCCATTGCCGCGTGAAAAAATTTTCCGTGTAGTATATCGTTTCACGAAATCATGCCTTAATTTCATATATAACTGTTAATATTTTCCCTTCTAGACATTAGAATCGCGCCAAACTTTACGTGCATCTAAACTAGGTTTGTACCAACCTATCCTACATATTTTCAATCGATTGCCGCGTGAAAAATTTTCCGTGCAGTAAATCGTCGTTTCGCGAAGAGATCAGTCGATTTACGTATAAATGTTAATATTTTCCCTTCTAGACATTAGAATCGCGCCAAACTTTACGTGCATCTAAACTAGGTTAGTACCAACCTATCCGACATATTTTCAATCCATTGCCGCGTGAAAAAATTTTCCGTGTAGTATATCGATTCACGAAATCATCCTTAATTCATATATAACTGTTAATATTTCCCTCTAGACATTAGAATCGCGCCAAACTTTACGTGCACCTAACCTAGGTTTGTACCAACCTATCCTACATATTTTCAATCGATTGCCGCGGTGAAAAAATTTTTCGTGCAGTAAATCGTCGTTTCGCGAAGAGATCAGTCGATTTACGTATAAATGTTAATATTTTCCCTTCTAGACATTAGAATAGCGCCAAACTTACGTGCATCTAAACTAGGTTAGTACCAACCTATCCGACATATTTTCAATCCATTGCCGCGTGAAAAATTTTCCGTGTAGTATATCGATTCACGAAATCATGCCTTAATTTCATATATAACTGTTAGTATTTTCCCTTCCAGACATTAGAATCGCGCCAAACTTTACGTGCAACTAAACTAGGTTTGTACCAACCTTCCTACATATTTTCAATCGATTGCCGCGTGAAAAAATTTTCCGTGCAGTAAATCGTCGTTTCACGAAGAGATCAGTCGATTTACGTATAAATGTTAATATTTTCCCTTCTAGACATTAGAATCGCGCCAAACTTACGTGCAACTAAACTAGGTTGTACCAACCTATCCTACATATTTTCAATCGATTGCCGCATGAAAAAATTTTCCGTGTAGTAAATCGTCGTTTCTCGAAGAGATCAGGCGATTTACGTATAAATGTTAATATTTTCCCTTCTAGACATTAGAATCGCGCCAAATTTTACGTGCATATAAACTAGGTTAGTACCACCTATCCGCCATATTTTCAATCCATTGCCGCGTGAAAAAATTTTCCGTGTAGTATATCGTTTCACGAAATCATGCTTAATTTCATATATACTAATATTTCCCTTCTAGACATTAGAATCGCGCCAAACTTTACGTGCATCTAAACTAGGTTGGTACCAACCTATCCTACATATTTTCAATCGATTGCCGCGTGAAAAAATTTTCCGTGTAGTAAATCGTCGTTTTCTCGAAGAGATCAGTCGATTTACGTATAAATGTTAATATTTTCCCTTCTAGACATTAGAATCGCGCCAAATTTTACGTGCATATAAACTAGGTTAGTACCAACTTATCCGACATATTTTCAATCCATTGCCGCGTGAAAAAATTTTCCGTGTAGTATATCGTTTCACGAAATCTTGCCTTAATTTCATATATAACTGTAATATTTTCCCTTGTAGACATTAGAATCGCGCCAAACTGTACGTGCATCTAACTAGTTTGTACCACCTATCCTACATATTTTCAATCGATTGCCGCGTGAAAAAATTTTCCGTGCAGTAAATCGTCGTTTCGCGAAGAGATCAGCCGATTTACGTATAAAATGTTAATATTTTCCCTTCTAGACATTAGAATCGCGCCAAACTTTACGTGCATCTAAACTAAATTAGTACCAACCTATCCGACATATTTTCAATCCATTGCCGCGTGAAAAAATTTTCCGTGTAGTATATCGATTGACGAAATCATGCCTTAATTTCATATATAACTGTTAATATTTTCCCTTCCAGACATTAGAATCGCGCCAAACTTTACGTGCATCTAAACTAGGTTTGTACCAACCTATCCTACATATTTTCAATCGATTGCCGCGTGAAAAAATTTTCCGTGCAGTAAATCGTCGTTTCACGAAGAGATCAGTCGATTTACGTATAAATGTTAATATTTTCCCTTCTAGACATTAGAATCGCGCCAAACTTTACGTGCAACTAAACTAGTTGTACCACCTATCCTACATATTTTCAATCGATTGCCGCATGAAAAATTTTCCGTGTAGTAAATCGTCGTTTCTCGAAGAGATCAGGCGATTTACGTATAAATGTTAATATTTTCCCTTCTAGACATTAGAATCGCGCCAAATTTTACGTGCATATAAACTAGGTTAGTACCAACCTATCCGACATATTTTCAATCCATTGCCGCGTGAAAAAATTTTCCGTGTAGTATATCGTTTCACGAAATCATGCCTTAATTTCATATATAACTGTTAATATTTTCCCTTCTAGACATTAGAATCGCGCCAACTTTACGTGCATCAAACTAGGTTGGTACCAACCTATCCTACATATTTTCAATCGATTGCCGCGTGAAAAATTTTCCGTGTAGTAAATCGTCGTTTCTCGAAGAGATCAGTCGATTTACGTATAAATGTTAATATTTCCCTTCTAGACATTAGAATCGCGCCAAATTTTACGTGCATATAAACTAGGTTAGTACCAACTTATCCGACATATTTTCAATCCATTGCCGCTTGAAAAAATTTTCCGTGTAGGTATATCGTTTCACGAAATCTTGCCTTAATTTCATATATAACTGTTAATATTTTCCCTTCTAGACATTAGAATCGCGCCAAACTTTACGTGCATCTAAACTAGGTTTTACCACCTATCCTACATATTTTCAATCGATTGCCGCGTGAAAAAATTTTCCGTGCAGTAAATTCGTCGTTTCCGAAGAGATCAGCCGATTACATATAAATGTTAAATATTTTCCCTTCTAACATTAGAATCGCGCCCAAACTTTACGTGCATCTAAACTAGGTTAGTACCAACCTATCCGACATATTTTCAATCCATTGCCGCGTGAAAAATTTTCCGTGTAGTATATCGTTTCACGAAATCATGCCTTAATTTCAATATAACTGTTAATATTTTCCCTTCTAAACATAGAATCGCGCAAACTTTACGTGCATCTAAACTAGTTGTACCAACCTATCCTACATATTTTCAATCGATTGCCGCGTGAAAAAATTTTCCGTGCAGTAAATCGTCGTTTCGCGAAGAGATCAGTCGATTTACGTATAAATGTTAATATTTTCCCTTCTAGACATTAGAATCGCGCCAAACTTTTCGTGCATCTAAACTAGGTTAGTAACCAACCTATCCGACATATTTTCAATCCATTGCCGCGTGAAAAATTTTCCGTGTAGTATATCGATTCACGAAATCATGCCTTAATTTCATATATAACTGTTAATATTTCCCTTCCAGACATTAGAATCGCGCCAAACTTTACGTGCAACTAAACTAGTTTGTACCAACCTATCCTACATATTTTCAATCGATTGCCGCGTGAAAAAATTTTCCGTGCAGTAAATCGTCGTTTCACGAAGAGATCAGTCGATTTACGTATAAATGTTAATATTTTCCCTTCTAGACATTAGAATCGCGCCAAACTTTACGTGCAACTAAACTAGGTTGGTACCAACCTATCCTACATATTTTCAATCGATTGCCGCGTGAAAAATTTTCCGTGTAGTAAATCGTCTTCTCGAAGAGATCAGGCGATTTACGTATAAGTGTTAATATTTTCCCTTCTAGACATTAGAATCGCGCCAAATTTACGTGCATATAAACTAGGTTAGTACCAACTTATCCGACATATTTTCAATCCATTGCCGCGTGAAAAAATTTCCGTGTAGTATATCGTTTCACGAAATCATGCCTTAATTTCATATATAACTGTTAATATTTCCCTCTAGACATTAGAATCGCGCCAAACTTTACGTGCATCTAAACTAGGTTTGTACCAACCTATACTACATATTTTCAATCGATTGCCGCGTGAAAAAATTTCCGTGCAGTAAATCGTCGTTTCACGAAGAGATCAGTCGATTTACGTATAAATGTTAATATTTTCCCTTCTAGACATTAGAATCGCGCCAAACTTTACGTGCATCTAAACTAGGTTGGTACCAACCTATCCTACATATTTTCAATCGATTGCCGCGTGAAAAATTTTCCGTGCAGTAAATCGTCGTTTTCACCGAAGAGATCAGTCGATTTACGTATAAATGTTAATATTTTCCCTTCTAGACATTAGAATCGCGCAAACTTTACGTGCATCTAAACTAGTTGGTACCAACCTATCCTACATATTTCAATCGATTGCCGCGTGAAAAAATTTTCCGTGCAGTAAATCGTCGTTTCGCGAAGAGATCAGTCGATTTACGTATAAATGTTAATATTTTCCCTTCTAGACATTAGAATCGCGCCAAACTTTACGTGCATCTAAACTAGGTTAGTACCAACCTATCCGACATATTTTCAATCCATTGCCGCGTGAAAAAATTTCCGTGTAGTATATCGATTCACGAAATCATGCCTAATTTTCATATATAACTGTTAATATTTTCCCTTCCAGACATTAGAATCGCGCCAAACTTTACGTGCAACTAAACTAGGTGGTACCAACCTATCCTACATATTTTCAATCGATTGCCGCGTGAAAAAAATTTTCCGTGTAGTAAATCGTCGTTTCTCGAAAGATCAGGCCATTTACGTATAAATGTTAATATTTTCCCTTCTAGACATTAGAATCGCGCAAATTTTTTACGTGCATATAAACTAGGTAGTACCAACCTATCCGCCCATATTTTCAATCCATTGCCGCGTGAAAAAATTTCCGTGTAGTATATCGTTTCACGAAATCATGCCTTAATTTCATATATAACTGTTAATATTTCCCTTCTAGACATTAGAATCGCGCCAAACTTTACGTGCATCTAAGCTAGGTTGTACCAACCTATCCTACATATTTTCAATCGATTGCCGCGTGAAAAAATTTTCGTGTAGTAAATCGTCGTTTCTCGAAGAGATCAGTCGATTTACGTATAATGTTAATATTTCCCTTCTAGACATTAGAATCGCGCCAAATTTTACGTGCATATAAACTAGGTTAGTACCAACCTATCCGACATATTTTCAATCCATTGCCGCGTGAAAAAATTTTCCGTGTAGTATATCGTTTCACGAAATCTTGCCTTAATTTCATATATAACTGTTAATATTTTCCCTTCTAGACATTAGAATCGCGCCAAACTTTACGTGCATCTAAACTAGGTTTGTACCAACCTATCCTACATATTTTCAATCGATTGCCGCGTGAAAAAATTTTTCGTGCAGTAAATCGTCGTTCGCGAAGAGATCAGCCGATTACGTATAAATGTTAATATTTTCCCTTCTAGACATTAGAATCGCGCCAAACTTTACGTGCATCTAAACTAGGTTAGTACCAACCTATCCGACATATTTTCAATCCGATTGCCCGCGTGAAAAAAATTTCCGTGTAGTATATCGATTCACGAAATCATGCCTTAATTTCATATATAACTGTTAATATTTTCCCTTCTAGACATTAGAATCGCGCCAAACTTTACGTGCATCTAAACTAGGTTGTACCAACCTATCCTACATATTTTTCAATCGATTGCCGCGTGAAAAAATTTTCCGTGCAGTAAATCGTCGTTTCGCGAAGAGATCAGTCGATTTAACGTATAAATGTTAATATTTTCCCTTCTAGACATTAGAATAGCGCCAAACTTTACGTGCATCTAAACTAGGTTAGTACCAACCTATCACATAATTTTCAATCCATTGCCGCGTGAAAAAATTTTCCGTGTAGTAATATCGATTCACGAAATCATGCCTTAATTTCATATATAATGTTAATATTTTCCCTTCCTAGACATTAGAATCGCGCCAAACTTTACGTGCAACTAAACTAGTTTGTACCAACCTATCCTACATATTTTCAATCGATTGCCGCGTGAAAAAATTTTCCGTGCAGTAAATCGTCGTTCACGAAGAGATCAGTCGATTTAAGTATAAATGTTAATATTTTCCCTTCTAGACATTAGAATCGCGCCAAACTTACGTGCAACTAAACTAGGTTGGTACCAACCTATCCTACATATTTTCAATCGATTGCCGCATGAAAAAATTTTCCGTGTAGTAAATCGTCGTTTCTCGAAGAGATCAGGCGATTTACGTATAAATGTTAATATTTTCCTTCTAGACATTAGAATCGCGCCAAATTTACGTGCATATAAACTAGGTTAGTACCAACCTATCCGCCATATTTTCAATCCATTGCCGCGTGAAAAAATTTCCGTGTCAGTATATCGTTTCACGAAATCATCCTTAATTTCATATATAACTGTTAATATTTTCCCTTCTAGACATTAGAATCGCGCCAAACTTTACGTGCATCTAAACTAGGTAGTACCAACCTATCCTACATATTTCAATCGATTGCCGCGTGAAAAAATTTTCCGTGTAGTAAATCGTCGTTTCTCGAAGAGATCAGTCGATTTACGTATAAATGTTAATATTTTCCCTTCTAGACATTAGAATCGCGCCAATTTTACGTGCATATAAACTAGGTTAGTACCAACCTATCCGACATAATTTTCAATCCATTGCCGCGTGAAAAATTTTCCGTGTAGTATATCGTTTCACGAAATCTTGCCTTATTTCATATATAACTGTTAATATTTTCTCTTCTAGACATTAGAATCGCGCCAAACTTTACGTGCATCTAAACTAGGTTGGTACCAACTATCCTACATATTTTCAATCGATTGCCGCGTAAAAAATTTTCCGTGCAGTAAATCGTCGTTTCGCGAAGAGATCAGCCGATTTACGTATAAATGTTAATATTTTCCCTTCTAGACATTAGAATCGCGCCAAACTTTACGTGCATCTAAACTAGGTTAGTACCAACAATCTATTGCCCGCGTGAAAAAATTTTCCGTGTAGTATATCGATTCACGAAATCATGCCTTAATTTCATATATAACTGTTAATATTTTCCCTTCTAGACATTAGAATCGCGCCAAAACTTTACGTGCATCTAACTAGGTTTGTACCAACCTATCCTACATATTTTCAATCGATTGCCGCGTGAAAAAATTTTCCGTGCAGTAAATCGTCGTTTCGCGAAGAGATCAGTCGATTTACGTATAAATGTTAATATTTTCCCTTCTAGACATTAGAATCGCGCCAAACTTTCGTGCATCTAAACTAGTTAGTACCAACCTATCCGACATATTTCAATCCATTGCCGCGTGAAAAATTTTCCGTGTAGTATATCGATTCACGAAATCATGCCTTAATTTCATATATAACTGTTAATATTTTCCCTTCCAGACATTAGAATCGCGCCAAACTTTAACGTGCAACTAAACTGGTTTGTACCAACCTATCCTACATATTTCAATCGATTGCCGCGTGAAAAAATTTCCGTGCAGTAAATTGTCGTTTCACGAAGAGATCAGTCGATTTACGTATAAATGTTAATATTTTCCCTTCTAGACACTAGAATCGCGCAAATGTTTACGTGCAATATAAACTAGGTTGGTACCAACCTATCTGACATATTTTCAATCGATTGCCGCGTGAAAAATTTTCCGTGTAGTAAATCGTCGTTTCTCGAAGAGATCAGGCGATTTACGTATAAGTGTTAATATTTTCCCTTCTAGACATTAGAATCGCGCCAAATTTTACGTGCATATAAACAGGTTAGTACCAACTCTAATCCGACTTATTTTCAATCCATTGCCGCGTGAAAAATTTTCCGTGTCAGTATAATCGTTTCACGAAATCATGCCTAATTTCATATATAACTGTTAATATTTTCCCTTCTAGACATTAGAATCGCGCCAAACTTTACGTGCATCTAAACTAGGTTTGTACCAACCTATCTACATATTTCAATCGATGCCGCGTGAAAAAATTTTCCGTGCAGTAAATCGTGTTTCACGAAGAGATCAGTGATTTACGTATAATGTTAATATTTTCCCTTCTAGACATTAGAATCGCGCCAAACTTTACGTGCACCTAAACTAGGTTGGACCAACCTATCCTACATATTTTCAATCGATTGCCGCGTGAAAAAATTTTCCGTGCATAAAATCGTCGTTTCACGAAGAGATCAGTCGATTTACGTATAAATGTTAATATTTCCCTTCTAGACATTAGAATCGCGCCAACTTTACGTGCATCTAAACTAGGTTAGTACCAACCTATCCTACATATTTTCAATCGATTGCCGCGTGAAAAATTTTCCGTGGCAGTAATCGTCGTTTCGCGAAGAGATCAGTCGATTTACGTATAAATGTTATATTTTCCCTTCTAGACATTAGAATCGCGCCAAACTTTACGTGCATCTAAACTAGGTTAGTACCAACCTATCCGACATATTTTCAATCCATTGCCGCGTGCAAAAAATTCCGTGTAGTAGTAATCGATTTCACGAAAATCAGCCTTATTTATATATAACTGTTAATATTTTCCCTTCCAGACATTAGAATCGCGCCAAACTTTACGTGCAACTAAACAAGGTTGGTACCAACCTATCCTACATATTTCAATCGATTGCCGCGTGGAAAAAATTTCCGTGCAAGTAAATCGTCGTTTCGCGAAAGATCAGTCGATTTACGTATAAATGTTAATATTTTCCCTTCTAGACATTAGAATCGCGCCAAACTTAACGTGCATCTAAACTAGGTTAGTACCAACCTATCCCAACATATTTTCAATCCAATTGCCGCGTGCAAAAAATTTTCCGTGTAGTATATCCATTTCACGAAATCATGCCTTAATTTCATCATATAACTGTTAATATTTCTCCCTTCCAGACATAGAATCGCGCCAAACTTTACGTGCACTAAACTAGGTTGGTACCAACCTATCCTACATATTTTCAATCGATTGCCCGCGTGAAAAAATTTCCGTGTAGTAAATCGTCGTTTCTCGAAGAGATCAGGCGATTTACGTATAAATGTTAATATTTTCCCTTCTAGACATTAGAATCGCGCCAAATTTACGTGCATATAAACTAGGTTAGTACCAACCTATCCGCCATATTTTCAATCCATTGCCGCGTGCAAAAATTTTCCGTGTAGTATATCGATTCACGAAATCATGCCTTAATTTCATAATATAACTGTTAATATTTCCCTTCCAGACATTAGAATCGCGCCAAACTTTACGTGCAACTAAACTAGGTTGGTACCAACCTATCCTACATATTTTCAATCGATTGCCGCGTGAAAAAATTTTCCGTGTAGTAAATCGTCGTTTCTCGAAGAGATCAGGCGATTTACGTATAAATGTTAATATTTTCCCTTCTAGACATTAGAATCGCGCCAATTTTCCGTGCATATAAACTAGGTTCAGTACCAACCTATCCGACATATTTTCAATCCATTGCCGCGTGAAAAAATTTTCCGTGTAGATATCGTTTCACGAAATCATGCCTTAATTTCATATATAACTGTTAATATTTTCCCTTCTAGACATTAGAATCGCGCCAAACTTTACGTGCATCTAAACTAGGTTGGTACCAACCTATCCTACATATTTTCAATCGATTGCCGCGTGAAAAAATTTTCCGTGCAGTAAATCGTCGTTTCGCGAATGAGATCAGTCGATTAACGTATAAATGTTAATATTTTCCCTCTAGACATTAGAATCGCGCCAAACTTTACGTGCATCTAAACTAGGTTAGTACCAACCTATCCGACATATTTTCAATCCATTGCCGCGTGAAAAAATTTTCCGTGTAGTATATCGATTCACGAAATCATGCCTTAATTTCATATATAACTGTTAAATTTTCCCCTTCCAGACATTAGAATCGCGCCAAAACTTTACGTGCAACTACAAACTAGGTTGGTACCAACCTATCCTACATTTTTCAATCGATTGCCTTCGTGAAAAAATTTTCCGTGCAGTAAATCGTCGTTTCGCGAAGAGATCAGCCGATTTACGTATATAATGTTAATATTTTCCCTTCTAGACATTAGAATCGCGCCAAACTTTACGTGCAATCTAAACTAGGTTAGTACCAAACCTATCCGACATATTTTCAATCGATTGCCAGCGTGAAAAAAATTTTCCGTGCAGTAAATCGTCGTTTCGCGAAGAGATCAGTCGATTTACGTATAAATGTTTAATATTTTCCCTTCTAGACATTAAAATCGCGCCAAACTTTACGTGCATCTAAACTAGGTTTGTACCAACCTATCCTACATATTTTCAATCGATTGCCGCGTGAAAAAATTTCCGTGCAGTAAATCGTCGTTTCGCGAAGAGATCAGTCCATTTACGTATAAATGTTAATATTTTTCCCTTCTAGACATTAGAATCGCGCCAAACTTACGTGCATCTAAACTAAGGTTAGTACCAAACCTATCCTACATATTTTCAACGATTGCCGCGTGAAAAAAAATTCCGTGCAGTAATCGTCGTTTCACGAAGAGATCAGTCGATTTACTATAAATAGGTAATATTTTCCACTTCTAGACATTAGAATCGCGCCAAATTTTACGTGCATATAAACTAGGTTAGTACCAACCTATCCGACATATTTTCAATCCATTGCCGCGTGAAAAATTTTCCGTGTAGTATATCGTTTCCGAAATCATGCCTAATTTCAATATATAACTGTTATTTTCCCTTCTAGCATTAGAATCGAGCAAACTTACGTGCATTAAACTAGGTTGGTACCAACCATCCACTTTCAATCGATTGCCGCGTGAAAAATTTTCCGTGCATAAATCGTCGTTGCGAAGAGACAGCGATTACGTATAAATGTGAATATTTCCCTTCTAACATTAGAAACGCGCAAACTTTACGTGCATCTAAACTAAGTAATCCAACCTATCCGACATTTCAATCCATTGCGCGTGCAAAAATTTCGTGTAGTACTCGTCACGAAATCATGCCTAATTTATATATAACTGTTATATTTTCCTCCAACATTAGAATCGCGCCAAACTTTACGTGCACGAAACTAGGTGGTACCAACCTATCCTACATATTTTCAATCGATTGCGCGTGAAAAATTTTCCGTGCAGTAAATCGTCGTTTCGCGAAGAGATCAGTCGATTACGTATAAATTTTAATATTCCCCTTTAGACATCAGAACGCGCAAACTTACGTGCATCTAAACTAGGTTACATAAACCAACCTATCACGACATATTCAATCCATCGCCGCGTGAAAAAATTTCGTGTAGTTAATCATTCACGAAATCTGCTTAATTCATATTAACTGGTAATATTTTCCCTCACCATTAGAATCGGCAAACTTACGTGCAACTACTAGGTGGTACCAACCTATCCTACATATTTTCAATCGAATGGCGCGTAAAAATTTTCCGTGTAGTAATCGTCGTTTCTCGAAGAGATCAGTCGTTTACGTATAAATGTAATATTTCCCCTTCTAGACATTAGAAATCGCGCCAAATTTACGTGCATATAAACTAGGTTAGTACCAACCTTCCGCCATATTTTCATCAATGGCGCGTGAAAAAATTTTCGTGTAGTAGATCGATTCACGAAATCATGCCTTAATTTCATATATAACTGTTAATATTTTCCCTTCTAGACATTAGATCGCGCAAACTTACGTGCTCTAAACTGGGTGGTACAACCATCTACATATTTCAATCGTAATTTGCCTGCGTGAAAAATTTCCGTGCAAGTAAATCGTCGTTTCTTCTCGAAGAGAATCAGTCGATTACTATAAATCGTTAATATTTTCCCTTCTAGACATTAGAGGAGTCGCGCCAACTTTACGTCATCGTAACTCAGGTTAGTACAACCTATCCGACATTTTTGCATCGGCATTGCCCGCGTGCAAAAATTTTCCGTGTAGTAAGGTATATCGATTCACGAACATCAATGCCTTAATTTCATATATAAGCTGTAATTTTCCCTTCCAGACATTAGCATCGGCCAAACTTACGTGCAACTAAACAAGGTTGTACCAACCTAATCTACATATTTCAATCGATTGCCGCGTGAAAAATTTTCCGTGCATAAATCGTGTTTCGCGAAAGAGATCAGTCGATTTACGTAAAGGTGTTAATATTTTCCCTTCATAGACAGAGTTAGAATCGCGCCAACACTTACGTGCATCTAAACTAGGTTAAGTACCAACCTATCCGACATATTTTCAATCCATTGCCGCGTGCACAATTTCCGTGTAGTATATCGATGCACGAAATCATGCCTTAATTTTCATAATAACTGTTAATATTTCCCTTGCCCGACATTAGAATCGCGCCAAACTTTAAACGTGCAACTAACTAGGTTTGGGTAGCGACCTGATCTACAATTTTCAATCGATTGCCCGCGTGAAAAACTTTTCCGTGTAGTAAATCGTCGTTTCCTTCTCGAAGAGTATCAGGCGATTTACGTATAAATGTTATATTTTCCTTCTAGACATTAGAATCGCGCAAATTTTTTACTGCATATAAACCTAGGGTTTAGACCACCTATCCGCCATATTTTAATCCATTGCCGCTGAAAAAATTTTTCCGTGTAGTATAGTCGTTCACGAAAATCATGCTTAATTCAATATATAACTGTTAATATTTTCCCTTCTAGACATTAGAATCGCGCCAAATTTACGTGCAATCTAAAACTAGGTTGGTACCAACCTATTCCTACCCTATTTTCAATCGTTGCCGCGGAAAAAATTTTCCGTGTGTAAATCGTCGTTCTCGAAGAGATCAGTCGATTACGTATAAATGTTAATACTTTTCCCTTTCCTAAGACATTAGAATCGCGCCAAAATTTTACGTGATATAAACTAGGTAGTACCAACCTATCCGACATATTTTCAATCCATTGCCGCGTGAAAAAATTTTCCGTGTAGTAATATCGTTTCAACGAACATCATGCCTTAATTTCATCCTATAACTGTTAATATTTTCCTTCTAGACATTAGAATCCGCCAACTTTAGGTGCATCTAAACATAGGTTTGTACCAACCTATCCTACATATTTCCTGATTGCCGCGTAAAAATTTTCCGTGCAGTAAATCGTCGTTTCGCGAAGAGATCAGTCGATTTACGTATAAATGTTAATATTTTCCCTTCTAGAGACTTAGAATCGCGCCAAACTTTACGTGCATCTAACTAGGTTAGTACCAACTAACCGACATATTTTCAATCCATTGCCGCGTGAAAAAAATTTTCCGTGTAGTATAATCGATTTCACGAAATCATGCCTTAATTTCATATATACTGTTTCATATTTCTCCTTCCAGACATTAGACCGCGCCAAACTTTACGTGCCACTAAACTAGGTTGGTACCACCTATCCTACAATATTTTCAATCGATGCCTCGTGAAAAAATTTTCCGTGCAGAAATCGGTCGTTCGCGAAGAGATCAGCCGATTTACGTATAAATGTTATATTTTCCCTTCTAGGACATTGAATCCGCCAAACTTTACTGCATCTAAACTAGGTAGTAAACCACCTATCGACATATTTTCAATCGATTGCCGCGTGAAAAAATTTTCCGTGCAGTAACATCCGTCGTTTCGCGAGAGATCAGCTCGATTTACGTATAACTGTTAATATTTTCCCCTCTAGACATTAGAATCGCGCCAAACTTTAACGTCATCTAAACTAGGTTTTGTACCACCTATCCTACATATTTCAATCGATTGCCGCGTAAAAAATTTTCCGTGCAGTAAATCGTCGTTTCGCGAGGATCAGTCGATTAACGTATACAATGTTAATATTTTCCCTTCTAGACATTAGAACGCGCCAAACTTTACGTGCCTTAAACTAGTAGTACCAACCTATTCTACATATTTTCAACGATTTGCCGGTGAAAAAAAATGCCGTGCAGTAAATCGTCGTTTCACGAAGAGATCAGTCAATTTTTACGTATAAATTGTTAATATTTTCCCTTCTAGAATTGAATGCGCCAAATTTTACGTGCATATAAACTAGGTTAGTACAACCTATCCGACATATTTCAATCCATTGCCGCGTGAAAAAATTTTCCGTGTAGTATAATCGTTTCACGAAATCATGCTTATTCATATAATAACTGTTAATATTTTCCCTTCTAGACATTAGAATCGCGCCAACACTTTACGTGCATCTAAACTAGGTTGGTACCAACCCTATCCCACATATTTTCCAAATCGAATTGCCGCGTGAAACCAATTTTCCGTGGAGTAAATCGTCGTTTGCGAGAGATCAGTCGATTTACGTATAAATGATTAATCATTTTCCCTTCTAGACATAGAATCGCGCCAACTTTACGTGCAACTAACTAGGTTAGTACAACCTATCCGACATATTTTCAATCCATTGGCCGCGTGCAAAAATTTTCCGTGGTAGTAAATCGATTCACGTTAATCCATGCCTTAATTTCATATATAACTGTTAATATTTTCCCTTCAGAACATTGAAATCGCCGCGCAAACTTTACTGCAACTAAACTACGTTGGTACCACCTATCTACATATTTTCAATCGATTGCCGCGGAAAAAATTTTCCGTGCAGTAATCGTCGTTTCGCGCAAGAGATCAGTCCGATTTACTATAATTTTTAATATTTTCCCTCTGACATATTAGAACTCGCGCCAAACTTTACGTGCATCTAAAAAACTAGGTTCGTACCAACCTATCCGACATATTTCAATCATGCCCGTGAAAATTTTCCGTTAGTATATTCGATTTCACGAAATCTGCCTTAATTCATATATATGTTACTATTTTCCCTTCCAGACCATTAGAATCGCGCACCACTTTACGTGCAACTAAACTAGGTTGGTAAACAACCTATCCTACCTATTTTCCAATCGATTGCCGCCGTGAAAAAAATTTTTCGTGTAGTAAATCGTCGTTTCTCGAGACGATATCGATTTACGATATAATAGTTTATATTTTCCTTCTAGACAATTAGAATCGCGCCAAAATTCGTGCATATAAACTAGGTTTAGTACCAACCTATCCGCATTTTTTCCCATCCATTGCCGGCGTGAAAAAATTTTCCGTGTAGTATATCGATTCACGAGAATGCAATGCTTAATTTCAATATATACTGTTAATATTTTCCCTTCAGGACATTAGAATCGCGCCACACTTTTACGTGCATCCTAAACTGGTTGGTACCAACCTATCCTACATATTTCAATCGCTTGCCGCGTGAAAAAATTTTCGTGCCAGTACATCGTCGTTTCTCGAAGAGATCAGTCGATTCTACGTATAAATGTTAATATTTCCCTTCTAGACAATTGAATCGCGCCAAATTTTACGTGCATCTAAACTAGGTTAGACCCAACCTAATCCGAACCTATTTTTTTCAATGCCATTGCCGCGTGCGAAAAATT